>PVKS010006002.1:0-81197 GCA_004027875.1 Aplodontia rufa
CACATTTTATATTATTTTGTTAAAATCTTGTAAGGTTGTACAAAAAAATAATAAATAAAAAAATTAAAATAGTATGTGTGTACATATATGTGTATGTATACGTGTATGTGTATATACACATGTATACATACATATGTGTTTATACACATATATGTGTATACATACATATATGTGTATACATGTGTATATACACATGTATACACATATATGTATACATGCATATATTGAATATACATACATGTGTGTATATGCATATATATGTATACATATATACATGTGTGTGCATATGTGTATATGTGTATAAATATACATGCATACCATTATATCTTTATCAATGTGCATATATACACATATATGTATATATACACACATACTATTATATCAATATATATAGATATATAGATTTTTTTTTTAACAGCTCCTTAGGTCAATCACTGTTCTGGGCTAATAATTTCTTTATATGGTCTATTTGCCCACAGGCCCAGATGTCAGATTTTTATGCTATCAATAATGAAATAATTTATGGACAATTTACATAGAACTGCAGTGACTAAATTGACTGAGATTATAGACATCCACTACCTGGAGAAACATAAAAGCAAGTACTCTGTAATACAGAAATCTGAGCATCTACAAGAAGAATCCATTCTAGAAGAATCAATCTTCTTATTATTGATTTAAATATTATTTCTTCCATTTTCTGGATCCCTAATAAAAGTCATTGTGATGACATATGTAAACAACATTCAGAAAGAAAAGTATAGCAATCTGAGAATGTTTTGGACCTCTGAATTTCTACATTGTATACCTGTAGAACTATCAAAGCCACTATCAACAGCTATTCTGGAGGCTGAAGCAGGAGGACCACATGTTCAAATTCAGCCTCAGGAACTTAGTAAGACCCTGTCTCAAAATAAAAGATATAAAGGGCTGGGAATATGGCTCAGTGGTTGAATGCCCCAGTTCAATCCCTGTCCAAAAAATGCCACTGTCCTGAACTAAGAGAGAGAGAATACCCAGATGATCTGGAAAAGGCTTAAAGTCAGCAGCACTAAGCACTGGTCCTTGTACTTAATGAAATAAATCAGTAGTTACCAAGTTTCATTGAGCATCAGTCAAAATTGAGAATGATTTTATTCTTTTTTGCTTTAATGAATATGCATGAGGTCCATGCACTGAGATTCTGATTCTGAAGGACTGAGATGACACTTACGGCCTGTATTTTTTTTTTAATGTTCCCCAAATTTTTCTGTAGTCTGGTCAGCATAGAAAACCATTGAGTGAAACTATATACTATAGCAGTGATCTTAAAATGTGTAGGTAATTTAGGCTGCCCAGAAGATGATGCTTCAAGAAATCAACATGTATTCCATTATCTTGCTGTTATTAAACTGTTATTTTGAAACAGATTCACAGCAAGTTCCAAAAATAGTACACAATCTCATGTATACTTTACTAAGATTCATATAGCTCTAGTGCATTATCAAAATGAGAAAACTGACCCTGCCTCATAACTGTGAGCTGGACTTCACTCTGTTTTCACCATTTCTGACTGGGCACTTGTGTGTGTGTGTACAGTTCTATACAATTTCATCCTATATAGCTTCATGTAATTGTCACCCCAGTCAAGATATAGAACTGTTCCACCACCACAAACGTCTCCCATTGCTTTCTCTTGATACACTCCCTGCCTGCCCTGCTCCTCCATCTCTGTTAGCAATCACTCATCTGTTCTCTATCTCTAAAGTTTTGTCATCTCAAGAATGTCCTATAAACAGAATTATACAATATAGTAACCATTTGAGATTGACTATTATTCATTCAGCTGAATATTTTCAAGATCTTTCCAGGTTTGTGCACATATCAGTAGTTCATTTCTTTTTCTTATTGCTGAATATTATTATTCCTTTCTATGAACATACCTCCAGATTTTGCTTAAACACTTGCACACTGGAGGTCATTTGAGTTGTACTCATTATAGAAAAATAGTTGCTACAACCATTCGTGTACAAGTGTTCGTGGGAACACAGTTTTTCATTTCTAAGGGTTAAATGCCAAAGGGTGCACCTGCTGAGTCATATTGATAGGCATGTTCACTTTTGCTGGTAAAGTTGTCCAGAGTAGCGATACCATTTACACATTACTACCAGGAACGTGAGAGATGGTTCCTCCACATCCACCCAGAACATAGCACTTTTTATTTTACCTGTCCTAAGAGCTGTGTGGTAGAATTTCATTGTGGCTCTCTATAATCTTGTAAATAAAAAAAGAATTTATAAGATAAACATTCTTATAAGTAAAAAAAAAATGCAGTTAGCTACTGTACATTTAAATACTTTAACATAAAGATGAATGAAGAAGTTCTCGCCACACAAATCAGCCTTAATCACTCACTGCTTTTGAAATCATATAGGGATTAGGAATCCATCACCTTATTAAGAATTCATCCAAGTAGTTAATTAGGCTGACAGGCTACAAAATGAATGAGATTTCTGTCAACAAGTACATGAACTTCTTTTTCTAATACATCTCTTGCACTCTGGGCAGGTACACCAGTTCTATCACTGTAGTCTCCAAATGAGTTACCCAGAATGCATCTGTGACATAGGATGGTGGTGATCATGGGAGGAATCTACAGGATCAAGGCTCAGCTTTACCACTTACTGCTCAAAAATACCAAATAAGCCACTTCACCACACTGAGTATCCAAAACTGGAATAACAACCACCACCTACATCCACCAATTCTCTTTTGTTAAATAGCATTCCTAGAGAAAGTTCTAGCATCTCCTAGAATATATCAGTGAATTAACTATCATTTTTGAAAAAAGGGGTTGTATTAGAAAAATGTTTAAAATTTAGCCTGTCAGTTCCAGAATTCTATAGTTTATGGTATTGAGGCATTATGGTTCCTACACCTATTTTTAGAAGCTAATATTTGTCATTATTTATAGTAGTAGTAATAACATTAGTACATGTTTATTAGTATTATAGAATGTTTTATAACTTAGAATAGTTATTAGCTAAAGTTTATTAAATGCATTTACTAAACAAATATTACTTTATATTTTATCAATATTACTCATTATTGATAAAAGTTAAGTTATGTTTACAATAGAAAGAAAAACGCAGTCTATGAGGGCAAGGGTAAGTCTCTGTTTTACTAATTGCCATTACTTTAGTCCCTAGAAGAATGTCTGGAACCAAATCTCCTTTACATAAATGACTACTGAATAAACATACCTTAGAGCTGTAAGGTATTCTATGTTTCAAAGCATTTTCACACATATCATTTTATTTGATTCTCAAAGCCATCTTAAAGATAATTAATACTGCCAGGTAACTCTATAAATTAAACAGACTGTGGTAGAGTAGAAAAGTGTCATGCCCAAGGTCAAGTGATAAAACTGAGGCTACTGTGAATGTCCAGACCATTAGGCTAGGGCTGCACCAAGGAGCACTGAATCCGATCACACCTATGACTATTTGTTGCAATCTAATGTCATCGTAAGAATTACAAACTATTTTCTCTGCAAGAAGATGCAATGTAAAGATCAAATTAATATAATTAATATCTGATCTTTTAATAAATGAACAGCTTGTCCTTCTTACCCACTGAGGATCTGAAAATTAAAACTCAAATACGACACTCCACATAGATGAGGCCCAAGATGCTCACCTTGATTCAGAAAAGGGGCATGCCAGTCAAACCTCAGTCTCATTAGTGCTCCTGATGTCTCAGTGAATTGGTGACTGTCCTCGTGGTACACTATGCATAATTATAACGAGCATCGTAGACACAGCAACTGCTCGTTTGTGACAGCTCACAGTTTAACAGGACTGTCAGGACTACAAAAATAAGATGTTTCCTATCTGTACCTCCAAAGTCACAGGAAAGTGTCACCTTGTATGGGAACAAAGACGACAGGACTCCAGAGAGCACAGAGCAGCACACTGTGATCTTCCACTGATGACTTCAGGTTTAAAAGGAAAGAGGGTTTCTTAACAGCAAGTTGCGAATGAAGTATAGAAAAACTCACAAACTTTGCTATCTATCAAGAACAGAAGAATTATATTTTGTTTTGCCATCAAAGTTTAAGCCTTTGTTTTGTTTTGTGTTGTTTTTTAAAATCTGAGGCAAAGAGGGGACACAGATTATAGGTTAAATCGTATGAAATGGTGGTGCTTTAAAGAGCAGCAGAATATTGCATTATCCCATTTCTGCATCAGCATAGAATAGAGGAGTTAGTGGAACAAAATCATAAATGCATGCAAAATTATTTCACAGGAAATGATACAGACAACACCATAAAATCTGTAAGAATAAATAGCCATAGATATGGACAGGCAGATAGAGAGACAAGAACATTATATTAGACACAGAAGGGCATTTGGAAATGTAGGAGTATTCCAAGACAACGAAGAAACACAAATCTACAAAAATTAATGAAAAGTAGAGACAATGGTAGTAAAATAAAATAACCTAAGGTGTAAAGAGCTACTAACTAGGAAAATGAACACCCCACTTTTAAGTGTGCCAAAGCCCTTTAGAAAAAGGTTATTAGCAGAATATCTTATAAAAGAAAATTACAACATTTGGGTATCACATAAATATAAGTTGATGTAGAAAATGTGGGTACTTTTATACTTTCACAGTTAGAATTTAAAAAGGAGAAAGCAGACCCCAGAGATCACAGACATAATATCACGGTGAGAAATATAATTGGCAACATGAAGGAAGCAGTGGTTAAACAACCACTGGACTACAAAGCAAGGTAAACATAATTGGAAGACGTAGGTTGAAGCTGCTCACAGGAGGAGCCAGACAATAGCTTCCATTCAGAAACCCACCAACCACAAATTATAGAGAAGTCACCTCCCCTCGCTAAGCTTCCATTTCTTCATGGGAAAAACATACATCATAGGGTGATATTGAAAAGGCAGTAATACACATGGGCTTGATTTGGAAAAGCCTAGTGCCTGGCATATACTATATGTTGGAAAGAAGACAGCATAAGAGCAGGTACAATAACAAAGGCAAAGAAATCTGATAGGCATAGAATAAGAGGGTTTAGAAACCCAGGGAAGGGAGTGATTACTAGACCACATGGAACACTCTGGGGAAAGTGATACAAATAGGATTTCAAAAGGCAGCAATAGCATGCGGGGTGGCCTACAGAGAAGGGGCAAAGAGTTGTGAGCTGCAGAGTATGCAAACAAATCAGAGCTCACGCCAGTGTTTTTGGAGAATTAGAGCATCTGAAAGCAGGGAAGTCATTCACGGTGCTAACTCACTGTAAGTCACGACATTCAGGATAAAATCTAAAAGGGCACTGACATGCTTTAGCGAACTTATATAGAACCTGCACACTATACCCTAACCCTGGGGCATAACAACAACTATCATTCCTACTAAGACTCCTTCACATCATTGCCTCGTAACTGAACATTTCTATATCCCCTTCCTATTAGAAGGAAGTCCTTTGGCTTTAACCTCAAAGTTAGCAGACAAAGTAGCAATGTCAAGGAGTAATTAGAATAGGGTAAATGTTGAGAAAAATGAGGAAGCCAACAAATGACTTGTCCTGTTCCTGGGAGAGCAATCCTCTTCCAGATCCCATTTCCAAGCCCCGCAATCACTAAAGAATGATGAGTCAAGGAAAACCAATTCCACTAAGACCTTGAATAGTTGGAAAGATGCAGTCACCTTTCAAGGGCAATAAAACTTTAAGTACAGTTGTGGAGAACAGTAGAGTGCCATGAGCTTCATTTACTCTTTTTCCAAAGCAACTCTCTAATGGTCTTGTCACCTTTACTGGGGAAAGGACATCCAGCGATCCATAGCCATGGCTACAAGCATGGTGTGACCCTCCTACACCCTTTTTAGGCATCCAGCTTCCTCACATAAGCTAGACGTCTAGACATCCCAACCCAGTTTCTGTCACCAGTCCTAAAATACTAGCAGACTAGCAAAGTTTTACTGGGAGGAGAAGAATAGGAAGAAAAGAAAAAGACTAAACGATAATACAGAATGTGAAAAAAATCTCATGAAATATTCCTAAAACAAACATGCTAATGTTATCCAAGAAGCAAAGGAAAAAATAATGGAAATGGTAAGAAAATCTTTTTAAAGGGTGAGAAAAGGCAAAAAATAGGGGAAAAAAATAGCAGACTCTTTCCACCACCTCTTTATTCTCAATGTCTACAAGTATAGCATTCTTCTGTATGTTACATTTAAGTAATAGTTTCTTGTGTTTGAATGAGCTGCTGATATTGACTGTCAAAAATATGGTATTACTTCAGCCAAGAAGTATGGCAGCACTTGCATTTCCTGTAGGGCTTGATGTGACAGTGTGTGTATCCGCAGAGGTGAACGCTCAGTTTGGGCAGACCTTCACATTCCACTTGATGTAAACAGAATGTATTATTATTAAAACACCTGAAACTAAGGCTTCACTCAGAATTACCTGTGATCTTCAACAAGTGAAGACCTCACAAATCTCTGACAACTTCATCCTATGGCAGAAAAAGCCACGGCAGGGGCAATAATTCCACGCATCCTATGAGATTCACTTCACATGGGTTTCTCATTGGACCATTGCTTGGCAACATTTTGGAACAATCAATGATAATAGGAACCATTGGATGGCAAATATATCCCCACTAAAAAGTGGGCTAAGGATGGAGGGTAGGGCAATACAAGGACACTAAGCTTTGAATGAAGCAGTAACATTTCAAGTTTGGACTCTACTCCTATATATAGCTATATAACCACTTACATATAACCCTTGTGAGGTTTTAATCTCTTTGTGTCTAAAATAGGCATTAGTCTAGATCCATTCCACTGCATTTTCCCACCGTGAACACTCAAATCTGAAACACCGACACTTACTCTCACCTCCAGGTTGCTTGTATGGGTTGTACTTGGGTTTTGGAGCAACTACTGGTGCAAACTTCTTGGGTGGCTGTTGTGTAGACACTGAAATACTGGGAGTCCCAAAAGAATGGGTGGTCTCCATCCGTGCAGGCACGTGGCCAAGGGGCTCACCAGTGCTTTTGGGTGGCAGCCAAGATGGATGAGACATTGTTGGAATCTGCAATGAAAAATTAATCAACACTGTTTTTAAAGAGGCATAAAAATCAAGGTGGCACACTTCACTTCATAGTGATTCATCATAATCCATACTTAACAACTTTTTATAAAACTCTCTGGAAAGGAAGATAAAAGAATAAGAAGGATAAAGGAATATAGAAGAAGGGAAAAGAAGAGATATCAGAAAGAAAAGAAGGAGGAGGTGAAAGAGTAGAAGAAGTGCAGGAAGGGATGGGAAGGGTACAGGGAGAACAGGAGGACAGTCCCTCATATCTGAAAACCTCCCTTCCAATTCAGTGTCCCACAGTGTCACCGAAGTATGTACGTACACACACACACCACACACACTTATACTTAAATGGCTCTGAACATGAAGAAGTTCCTATGTAGAAACATGGGGAAAAAAGCTTCAATTTTATTAATAATCTATTAAAACAATAACCCTGCAATTAAGTTGTAAAACTTAAATGAAGTGATGTTAGGTCTTCAAGTATTGCTGGGATGCAGGAAACCAACCTCACTGATGAGGTGCTGTCCAGCCGGATCCTGAGTGCTGAAAGAGGTGGGGCCTGAACTATAGCAGGAATCATACACAGGTAGAAAAAATACCAGCATTTACATTTCATGCAGCCAGAAGGGGAAGAAAAGAAAGTTAATTCACTGAAGAACCAAAACAGGATAGAAGCAAAGTGAGCCAGCTTTGCAGGCACACTTGAGGAGTTTACAGTTATCTTGCAGGCATTATGGAAACAATGACAGCCTATTTTGCTAAGAGGGGCATAATGGTTGAGTGACAGAAGCACTTTAAAATGAGCCCCTTAAAAAGCAGCCTTGCTCCCTACTAGGGGGTGTGTGGAGATGGGGAGGCAGGGAACACTGGGACAATCACTGGCATTTAGTGGCAAAAGGACAGAATATTCCATACCACAGGTCTGCCCTAAACGACAAAGTGAAGCCCATAAAGAGTTATGCTGAGGGGACACCACATTAGAAATTTAAGAAAAACTGAAGTTCATGTGGGGGAAAACCAACCTAGGCTGCATACTCTTCTGATCAGATTATATGCACTATGAGAAGAAAGGGAAAGGGATGTCTCCTACTCCGAGGGAGGAAGCCAAGGACTCCTCCTGCAGCCTGCAGAGGAGGGCTCTCCAAGTCTGATTGCAAGAGCTCTCTAGCACGGGGGCCCGGAAGGTACCCTGTACCCACTCCCCGCCCCAATCTACCTAGTAATTTATTAATTGAACTGAATTAATTAAGAGGGCTACATGATTACCTCCAGATGTCTGCAATGACAAAGAGCAAGGGAAATACAGAGAATTTAAATAAATAAGATCTCAGCATGTGATAGCAATAAAGAGATGGGATGGAGGAGGAGATTTGGGACACAGTGCCATCCAGGAATTAATATCAGTGCATGCCATGGATGAATGGCAAGACCCCTAACCCTCTCCAGTGCCCCAGATACCTTCACTCCCTCAAAATGAAGGTTCAAATATCTTCTATGCCAACCAATGAGCCAATACGAAAGTGTGTGAGTGTATGTATATATGTACGCATTTATTTTTGGTATTGGGGATTTGTGAACCCAGGGCACTTAACAACTGAGCCACATCCCAAAGCCTTTTTATTTTTTTATTTTAAGACAGGGTCTTGGTGTCTCAGGGCCACGCTGATTTGCTGAGGCTGGCCTTAAATTTCAATCCTCCAGCCACAGCCTCCTAAATTGCTGAGATTACAGGCGTGCGCCACCATGCCCGGCACTATAGTGTTTTATATATTGTTTAGTGCTATACAAAGTGAGGAGGAAAGAAACCCTCTATTTTCATAGAAGATCACTGAGACTTATATGACAGTCTTACAAGGAGGAAAACATTTGGAGGCATAGTTTTCTCAATAGAATAGGATAACATGACTCAAAAAAGAATATTCTGAATTGGGAATTGTGACACATGTCATCGAAGCCAGTAACCAATTGGTCCTTCCCTCTGGTTACAGGGCCTTTCTTTTCCTTTTTCTCCCCTTTACTTTTTATATATAAATGTATATATGCATACCAATAATACTGTGAGTTCCTTCAAAGGCAGGGACCAAATCTTTTAAACAATTTCGAAACCACCACAAAGGCATGACACAAAACCAATATAGGGAAATAATCAAAAATTATCTGTTACACTTTTAGCTCTTAAATCTTCACATTTTGAATTATTTGAAAAAAAATTTAAGTATCAAATCAAGCCCATGTGTCAGGGTTGAGAAACAGTGCGTGTTTGTATACTCCAGGAATCAAACCCAGGGCTTCATACATGCTAGGCAAGAGCTCTATCACTGTATAGAGAGAATTAAATAATAAACTTGGAATTATCTGATCTTTAAAGGCTTATCAAAATTCAGCATGAAGTCATTTAGCTATAATGTGACATCTTTGTTAATAACAGACACTAATCATATTTCTAATAATTTTTACAATAATGGCAGCGGTTTTAGACATCTTCTAAGGCGATTTTTCGGCAGTTTTAGGCTGCAGGAAATTCATCCATTTCCTCTAGGTTTTAACTCTGCTCTCTTTCAAACAAGGTACCTCTCAGTTGAAAACAATTTTCTATTGACTACGTACCACTTAGCTCCTAAGAATTACTCCCTCCATGTCCTTAAAGACATAAGCCAGGTACTCTATCCTTTAGTTCAAATTGCATGTCCTGTCTCTACAGGTGGACAGCTCCTGGCACCCTGTTGTCACACATCCATCACACGGCACTCTTGTCTGGCTAGGCGCCTGTACCCCAAAGTAAACTCTCAAATCCTTGACAGCAAAGTTGCTCATCGTTTTCCAATCGTAGGATCTAGTACGTAATAGACGCTCAATTTAAAAAATCAACTAATTTACAATAAACAAATTTATGTACCTACTTCTAGAGCTCCAGATTAATCAGAATTTCATTCTTTACTCAAGTAGCTTAATGTCTATCTGAGGAAGATATATTTATATGTGTGTAATGAGAAAGGAAATAATATAGAAAACAGATGGAAAATTCTGGTATTTTTTTACAGGAGCTGGCACAGGTGTGGCAGGGGTAGCCCTTAGCAAGGACTATTAAAATTGAGAGACTCTGAAAGGTAATTAGAGCAACAAGGAAAATGACTGGCAATAATAATACAGGGACAAAGCAAGACATGTCTGAAGGCCAGGGAGAGACCAACTGTCCTGAGATGAAGGATGGAGCAAAAGAGTAGCTGGGGAACAGCGTAAAAGAGAAAATGAGTTTTCTTTTTAACAATCTCAAATAAAGAGAAGAGCAGCAAGAACTTTTATTTTTGAACAAGAATCTAATGAGTGAAAACTCCAGGTAAAAAAAATTAAGTCGATGTAGTACAAACCCACAGAAGGTAACACATTCAGTCATATAGACCTGGAGTGTCTCCAAGAGGCTCCAATTCTATAGTCTCAGCCATTCCACAGCAACATTTAGCAAGCGAAGACACTCATTTGCATGCTGGTCATTCATACAGGTCCCATCAGCTTTTATATTCCACAGTGTTTTCCTTCTCTAAAGTCTTTAATATGGACTTTCCTTTTGACAAATGCGTTTGAAGAAACCTGACAAGGTTAGGGAATGGATAAACTAGCACATGTCAGTTGGGGCTTCTCAGCATCTCAGAGAGACACAATGTAAACACAAGGACAGGCAGTGGTAAGAGCTGGTTTTGCTAGACCAAAACTCACCCTGCTCTTACTTCCTCTGGTTCTAGATAGGTTTCACTCTAGGTTTATAATCAACATGAAACCAAGAAGTGAAAAGGAAGATCCCCATAGAGGCTCTAAAAATACACAAACCCCTTTAGCTGAGAGGAAAACAAGAGCAATGGCCCTCCTCTCTGCAAGGTACCTACCATGAAGGGAGGCTCCGAGCTGCTGCACCCTGAGCACTGATTTCTCAGGAGTTGTGTTAATGAAAAGCAATTAATAACTTTTGCTTATTACCCTCTCTGTTGCTCCTGTCTTCTCCTTCTAACTGTCTGATGTGTACAGGAAAGCCACAGATGGACAATAAATAGCAATGCTGCATTTAAGACCTGCTATTTGTGAACTGATCTTCTATTGGCTACATGGTCGTCCCACTGCCACATGAGGCAGCATTATGCTTATCCACATTTAGCAAATCAAGAAATCAAGGCTGAGGCCTGGGAATGTTGCTAAGTGGTAATTCTTGCCTAAGCGTGCGCAAGGCTTGGGTTTAATCCTCAGTCCCACACGTGAGCAAGCACACACACATACGCACATAGGCAAGGCTGTGAAAGGTTAAATAATTTGTTCAAGAAAACACAACTAAAAAATTGCAACTAACACTTAAACATAGATTTCTGACCCTAAATCCATGGTCTTCTAGCAGCGGTATTGGTCTTATTATCTCCATTCCTACCTCTTGGATCCTAGCAGCTATTTTGTCTTCCCTGTTCTGTTCCCTCAAACATAGGCAGAGTGAGCCACAAAGTAACACATTAATGAAGTCAACAGTCAAGAGACCACACTCATCAAGGCACCACAGAATACATACGCCTAAAAATGATCAAGACCCTTCTCTACAGGCAGGAAAATAGGGCCACAGGTAAAGTGAAAGTTATACTACCAAAGATACTGAGCCTCTCTGAAAGTATCATGTGTTAACTTGTCATTCACAAAAATAGAACTAACTAGCATTTGGTCATATCTTCTCTTTGCCCAAGTCAACATTCTATTCTATAAACATTTAAAAGACCCACCAAAATTTAAAAAACAACAAACTAGTACATGGTCTAACATCTG
Source organism: Aplodontia rufa (assembly GCA_004027875.1). Taxonomy (NCBI): domain Eukaryota; kingdom Metazoa; phylum Chordata; class Mammalia; order Rodentia; family Aplodontiidae; genus Aplodontia; species Aplodontia rufa. The sequence goes on from PVKS010006002.1 coordinate 11,897, forward strand.
GTATTCCAAGTTTCAAATAGTGGTTTTCAAAAGGTGCACACTAAACTCATATGGGATCTGTACATATATACCATTTATTTGCTAGTGATGAGGATTGAAACCAGGGCTTTATGCATGGTAGGCAAGCATGCTACCTCTGTGCTACATCCCCATCTCCTTTATGAATATATTCTGATTCAAGGATTGAGAATGATTAACTTAAAGTATTTCCACTAATCTCTATATAAAATAAATTAGTCTCTAGATCTCCCTTGGTGACTAACTCAAGTCCTAGCTCTTGGTCAGTATTGGCTGAACAAATCAATGATACTGAGGGAAGGAACTGAAATTAACACCACCATTTTGGCAGTAGAAGAATTGGGAGGGTGAGGTGTTGTGATTTAAACAGCAGGATAACTGATGACAGACTTCAGTTTAACGTTCATGTCTCTCGGCCACATTTTCATTTTAGTTATATTTTAAACATCACTGTCCTAAAACTTTGAAGGCTTTTCTTTAACTTTTCTCTATAAATAAAAGTAAGGGCCTTGATGGAATTTCGAAACTGCTTTCTTAATCACCTATTAAAATAGTACAATGTGGCTGCAGCGGTGGCTCGGCGGTTACAGCGCCTGCCTCTCATGCGCGAGTACACAAATTCATACCCCAGCACCATGGACACAACTAAGTGTCAGAGCAACAAAAGCCACGTTAAAAACTAAATAACAATTGCTTCTCTCTTTCTCTTTCTCCCTCTCTCTCTCACTGTCCCTCTCTCTCTTTTAAAAAAAAAAATAATAAAATAGTACAATGTGCCTCCCTTTCTGGGGTACAGCTATTTATCCTTTTCTGTCTGCTGGCATTTAGCTGGAAGATGCTGATCTTCAGAACTCAGACCCAGCTTCCAGTCTTTGCTCAGCCAGGGGCATATGGTGCAATGTCCACTCTCTCAAGGATGCAGCAATCTTCTCTGAAAATAAGGTGGTTAGATTAGATGGGCACCAATGACAAATCTGCTCACAAGCCTTTAGGACTACAGGAAAGATTCTGACTGTTGAACCAGCTAACATCAACCAACAGTCAGGCATGGATATTTCAAATAATCTACAATTCTTTTAGCTCATCAGTGAGGAAGAACAACAATTTTTTAATTTTTTGTCACCCGTTTCCCTGACTCTTCAACCCTCCCCACTGTGGGAGGGAGTCTTGGATTGATCTCAGAGATTACCAAGGTATCAATCAAGATTTATTATTCACAAGTAAATAAGCACTTTAGGCAAACCTTTTCCAAACGCCGTAGGTAAGTCCCTACCAGTGTAATTACGGAGCAGATATGCTGTGGCATGTGATGGAAGCGTGGGAAGACAGCGCTGAAGAATGAGGCAGGCTGAAAATTACACACAATTGTTAGTTGAACAGCAAATGTAATCACCCTTCCTCTGAAGCATCGGGTCAGATAGAGCCGGAAGGGCAAAGTGGGATCTGCCATGGGCTGAAAATGTCAATGTATTCACTTTACAGACAGCTTCGGCCCAACACTGGCTAAATGCCCCACTCTCTGCATGGACAGCTGGCATTGCTCAGAAGGGGTAACGGGAGAACAACGCTACAGAAATGCCAAGCCTTTATATAGGCTCTCTGAGAGACACTCGGAAATACTGGAAGCAGAACTAGACTCAGATGCAGAGGGCTTGGGCGTAATTTCTTGCTCAGACACTAATGGGAACTAAGACCTTAGTTTCCTGACCTCTTTGTGCCTCAGTGCTTTCTCCCATCCTTAAAGATTAGATATCGGTTCCATTGCTTCCAACTCTCATCTTAAAGAATTCTCCCACAAATCCAACAATTAAGTAGATTGAGGTTTCCAATCAAACCACGTTCTAACTCCTCGGAGCCGCACAGACTGAGGAATGTAGAGTGAAGGAAGGGAGAGCAGGAACTGACACATTAGACCTGTCCTGCACAGTTAGCACCAACAGAAACAAATACTTGTACTGCCAGTTCCTGGCAACACTGTGGGTGACACAAAGAGACCAATTACACCTGAAGACCACAAATGAACCAAGAAGCAGCACTGAGAAGTACCAGGTCCAGACAAGTAGTCATCTTCGATAAAGCAGTGCAACAGGACGGAGACATGCCCTATGCTGCACTTTCACTTCAGACTCCCAATGTCACTAGAGAAGGAAACAATCGGCGCTGACAGGGAAACAACAGCCCTGGAAGATCAGAACTCTCCAGGGAAGGTTCAGGAGAGAGTAGAACGAATCCTTACCAACGGGCCTTTTGTTTGCCATAATTTCTATTAGTCATGGGAAAAAACCACACACAGTTGACAAGAGCCCAGGGAGGCTATTCAAGAGCCAAGAGGTCACCGACAATCCCAGCGAGGAGAAGCCTTAGGAACTAATGCATCTCCTTCTACTTTGAGTACAACATTCAAAACAACATTTAGAAAAGTCTGTCTAATAGAACAGTGAGAACATGTTGGAGGCTGCATTCAAACTCAATTTTTCTGCCTCCAAATAGCTTTTGCAGTGGGAAAGCTTTACTAAGCAAGTAAAAACACTCCTGATGCCTGGATGGGCTGGATGGAGTAGACAAAAGTCACTGAAATGTACAGAGGAGTGAAGAATCTCTCTGACAAAGAGTCAGCACCCATGCTATTGAAAGTCAGAGAAGACGACGGGGGACCCCAGCCCCATATCCCAGGTCACATCTAATGGCAATGGTTCTACTTGGCTAAGTGAGCAACAAACCATTTGCTGTCTCTGGACTTCAATTTCCCCAGCTCTAAAATAATAAACAATTAGCAAGATGATCACCAATATCTCCTCCCACAATGACAATTTATGTTTTGTAATGGCATGGCTCCTCTGGAGTGCCCTGTGCTTGTAAAATGGAAAAAGAAAAATTTCCCTTAAGGAGTTTTCTTCAATTCTCTAATTCTAGCAACAGATTGCTTTTCTGAACAAGGCCAGAAGAGAGGGGTAAACAATGTTTTAAGCTCTTCTGAGCTCAGTAAATCTACTTCTGAAAGTGGAAATCTGGATTTATAAAGATGACATGCTGTGTGCCTAATACATAAAGGTTTTGCCCCTCCTACAGGATGAGAAAGTGAGGATGGGAAAAATCAACAATCTAATCTCCAAGGAAGCCTAGCAATCTGCTGAGTGGTTATCTGGAATCTTCTCTTACTAGCCCTACCAATAAGTGGGTAGGTCTCCAAGTTAATTGCTGCTCACTTGTCTGGTTCCCCTGACAGCTTGTTCAAACTCGCATTAAACATATAAACACTGTATTTTAGTTATCTGTTTACATGTCTGCTATGCCCATTAGACAAGCCATGGAAGTTTACTAGCACTTGCGGGATGTTTTAATTACTCTTAATTTTTTAACAATTTTGTTTGTATTTTTCCTTTATTGCAAATTCACTTTGATATCCCAATAAAAATAAGGGGGATAACAGAAAAATTTCTATCTTACATATAACTTGAAAACATAGAAATAATTTGTTAATCAATGAGTATGAGGCCACTATTGATGAACCTCAGGCCTTGTTTACGTGTGACCTGACTGCATGCCTCTGTGCAGCACTCTTTAATCAGCTCAAATAACCACACAGAGTCAACTAAGAGGCTCCTAGCCACAAGACATGGCGTGAACCACTGTATGTGAGCCTTTTGAATATCACATTGCTCGCAAAACTGTCACCTGTCAACTGTGCCATTCCTACCCTATGACAAAACGACTGTGTGTAAACCATTTTGGAGCTTTTGCATTGAGTTTGAACATTATAATTTGAGTTGATATTATTTTTATAAACTAAAGTTTCCAGTTTAATCTGTCTCTAATTACTTGTCACCTTTAATTACTAGCAAGTGCTAGTAAATTTGTCACCTGTTAAAAAATGAAATCAACTTCATTCTGTTGTCAAAATATAAGAATATTGCTAAGTTAATATAACAAATCAGGGCAGAGGGAGATATAAATTCTCAACCTTCAAGGACCACAAGATGATTTTAGAAAACAGAGACAATCAACTTCATGTATTATGTGCTTTTAAATAGTAACTTTTGTTTAACACCAATCCAAAAGCTTAAAGAAATCATTTCTCAGTGTTTGAAATGGTATAAAAAAGCACAAGCTTCTCATTGCAGTGTATTATGTAAGGAAGGCTAGTTTTGCAATTTCACATTTAATAGGAAAACAATAGGAACCGTATTCAACTGGTGACCTTTTTCTTAAATTGTGTTGGAAGTTGTTCCACTTTAATTTCAAGATTTTGAAACAGAGACAAACTGTGATACATTGGCCAATGGCAGCTGAGTGAAAATGAACCAGGCTGTTTCAGATCACTTTCAGAATCATACCAGTGGATGCTATTCTCTTTTAATTTTCTCTTAATGAGAGTATGGTACTGTGACTTCTGCATTTTTATCAACTATTAGCCACTATGTCATTAAACGAAAAAATGAACTGCATAAAGAATATACTCAATTTGCTAATAGTCTGGAGGAAACACACACACACTTTTAGATATTTTTGAAGTAGGAGTTACTCAACATTCACCAAAACAGGAATTCAACATCTATGAGTTGTAAAATTGTTAATGAAGGCATTTCTTCTCATGTGGCACTCAGACTTATGCTTATCCTCCACCTGTGAGAATATTTATATACGTCCAATGACAAGGAACTTACTATCTCATAAGGTCACCCCGTCCAAGACTGAAAAGTGATAGGTGCTAGAAAGCTCAATATAGCCAAAACCTATTTTCCCACATAGTCCACCTATCTGCCCTGCCTTTGTGCTCTGGAAGCACAAAACCACAATATGCAGCACCCCTTCAGATAGTTGAGGTAGTTTATTTGTTACCTACTCAGTTTATGTCTTTCTGTGTTTCATATTTCATCAGTCAGTCCTTTGTATTTTTCCAACTAGCCTTTTAGGTTTAGAACAGTACAAAAATTTTAAACCCCAAACCAGTAGCTTTCAAAGTTTTCTTTGACTAAAAAGAAAAAAAGTATCTTCATGTCAAATCCTAAACAATATCCCAAGTATAAAATAAACTGATAAAAACAGTTACTTGGGCATTTACATCTGTTTACATGCAGAATGCACTTCAATTGGGGTGGGGGGATAATGGGGGAGAAGCAGGAAATAAATGACCCTAGACTGTGAGCTGAGATGAAAACCCAGTGTCCTAAAATAATATCACAGTGCGGATTGCAAGTGAACAAAGAGCAAAGGTGACATTTTCCTCAGCTTTAATTTCCCTAGAGCCGTAATAAGGATCTATCCCATCATCAGTACTCAGCAAGTGATTATTATTTTAAAAAGAAAGTAAACGATTTTGAAAGTTATAGAGAGTTGAAACAGAGACAAACTGGTGATTCCTAATTTGGAATGGGGGTGGTGGAGAGTCCAAACATAACCATTAGGGTACAAGGATAAAGGGGATTACTGACAATTATTTCACATTTTCAAATGGGTTATATAAGAGCAAAGGAAATAATTTAATATACATTTCAACACTGTTCTCAATGGTTCCTTGTAACTAAAGTGACCATACATCCAATATATGCCTGCTATTCTGGTATAATTATTTACAAAGTCCTTGTCCATAAGTGCCTCAGTTTAGATAACTTCTATAGTCACCTATTTACAACACTTCTAATGAAGTTTTGGTCACTTAGTACAAGTGAATCCTGAATGCAGTCTGCCCCTCTCCCCAAAGGTTCCAGGTGGCTCAGGACCTCCCAGGCTTTGAATCTGAAACCACAGTTGCTCTGAGGACAGAGAACACAGCAGGGGCAAGCTGAGCAGACATTGGGGAGCTTCCCAGCTCTAGAAGCACATGCTCCCAGTAAGGAAGGAAGAATGATTGAAAAGATTCCACCAAAGCAGAAGAAAGCAAGATATGGAAGAAATTTATCAGAACTATTATCAACTCACCTACTCATTCATCCTCTTTCTCCTGAAAAAAAAAATGAAGGTCACCTTTGATAAGAAAATCAGATTACATACTTTAATTTTATCTCTAGCATCTGTGCTCTCCTGTCACCCGCCTGTAGGAATATTAGCAGTGACTTCACAATAACTCTTTCACTACAAAGTAGAAGGATAATAAGGCTGATTTTTAATTTGGAACAGGAAAAAGTAATGTGTCCAAATTTATCCACTAGAATGAAAGGGTAAAATAGGAGGGGATTATTAACAATTATTCCACATTTCTATTTTAGGGTTACATAGAGTTAAGAGAAGTCAGAAAAATTGAATAAAGGCTCATTGGTCACACCTCCATTTAATATATTTTAAATAAACTATTTTACATTGATTTCCATTGCAAATTCTACACATTTAGGGACAGGGAGGGAGAGTGTTGGGAGGGGACTATGGGATGGAAAGTTGAGGCTAGAACTCCCCTTAGACATGGTAAGAACTGTTAGAGTATTCCATACCTCCTTCTAGTACTTTCCAAGATGTTTGAAATGAAAACAGCTTAGAATACATTCCCAGGTCAGCTCTGGGTCTTCCCTCGTTATGGCATTTTTCTGATAAATAGGAATTCCCCATAGGGGAAATTGTTCTGTTACATAATTAATTACACTAACTAGTGGAGACCTAATAGAACTCAACTGTTTCTCCAGCCTCATGGGAGTTTCTGTTAGATACTCAGCAGTCCGGAGGGCACTCCCACATGTGAAAGTCGTAACATTTAGTGTGTTGGGTATGGTGAATCAGCACTCAAACTTGCCCTACCATCTCAGATTGCAAAAGACATTCTGTCAAAACATATGCACTGCCTTGAGATTTGGGAGGCAAACACAGAGTCATGTTCCTACTACTCCAGCCTGTTTGGAAGCATGGATGCATGGCTGAGGAGAACTGGAGTTTCTGCATCCACATTCTCATATTTGGTCTTCAGTTTTGTGATTGTCAAGAAGCAGCTGTTATACAGGGGGAAGTTGGACTACATGTCTCAGGGTCCAGTTACTCTCTTCCTGATCATGGTCTCTTGATTTCTGGTTCACAAATACAATGGTGTCTTTTTGTACTAGGGATTAAACCCAGGGGCACTTAACCCCTGAGCCACATCCCCAACCCTTCTTTTTTTCTTAAGATAGGGTCTTGCTAAGTTGCTGAGTCTGGCCCCAACTTGTGATCCTCCTACCTCAGGTTTCCAAGCTGCTGGGATTACAGGACATCACCAAGCCAGCAGTGGTATGTTCTTGAATGAGGCCTCATGATTTTTTCTGAACCAAGAAAATGAAGTAACTCTAATTCTGAGATTTATTACTAGCTACTCAACCTAGAGTGTGCACCATATAGTACTTCCAATAATTTCACAACAACTAACACCCTATATTAAATATCTTCTGCTTAAAATATCTAGTAGTTTGCTTTCTAGTAAGCCCTGTTTTTAAAAAAAACTACAAGATCCTTACAACTTAGTTTGCCAATGAATAATTATGATATTTTATCAACATAAGACATACTCAAGTCCTTCATTGTGCAAATAAATCCTGAAAGCCTATGTCATCAGGACTGCCTGAGTTCTCCAGCCACTGCTAAGGAGAAGGGCCATGCCCAGCACAGGCACAGAACCATACCTCTCAGGGCTCTCAGTGCAAAGAGGAAAGGCGAGTATGATGCAGAAAGGACTCAAGGGCAGAGAAAGATGGTGGAAGCCACAGAAATCTAATCTCAACATTCTGCCTTCAGCTCTATCATTCATTGGCCATGTCTTCCAACTAAGAAGAGGTATATGGATGAAAGTCCCTTTACCACTGACATTCCACATCTCTGAATCTTTGTGCTCATGAGGGAATTTACTTGGATTCAAGTCCTAACAAAACTTCCTAAAGTTTTCAGTTCCCTACAACTGAAGGTCAAAAGACAAAGGTCACATAACACAGAGCCCTGTGTACTTAAAAAAGGAAGAGGAATCAGTAACCCACAAATGCTATGCTTTATGGCACTCTATAGTTATAAAGCCTCAGGGAGGAAACTATTACTGTGGCTGCGTGGTTGTTAAGAACATCAGGGAGCACAGTTTCTTTGGGGTCTCTATCTTCTTTACAAAGGTCTGCCACAGTGTGTGACAGAAGGGGTACATTGCACATACTGGCCTCTCTTAAAGTGCCCAGACCAACCGATAGAGGGAAAAAATATTAGGAAAATGAAGTAATGCTGAGATGGCACAAGAAAAATCACTCATTTATTCATGTCTCACATAAGAGAATTCCCAAAACCCATAGAATAGACCTAGGAATATTTCTAATCACAACTCTGGCACTAGCTCCAATAGTGGCCAGAGGTTAGGGCCTACTGGACCTCAAGGGCCTTTATTTCCTCATCTGTAAAACAGGGATAATAATCCCTTCCTTGCTGGTCACAGGGACATCCAAATAAAATAATAGATATGGGAGCATCTTATATATAGCAAGGTGAAACAAATACAAAGGATGACTGTTGATAAAGGAATAAATGGTATTTAAGCCTGGAAGACCACAGAAAATATAAATATAACAAGTTATTTTATAATTTTGTAACCTAGGGAAAAAAAATGGTGAACAGAATTTGTGACAAACAATGATATCCAAAAGAGAAGAGAAACCAGTCTGGCTCTGTCATAATTGTATCAGTTCCTGTAGCACATACAAGAATGGAAAGATTGTAGGGAGGGGCAGAAGCAGATATTTCAACTGTGGCACCCCAAGGACATGGGGACACAACCCCAAGAGAATTAGACTTCTATCTCATAATAACCTCACAGCATGTGTCCTCTAAGAATTTTTGTATGGCTCAGTTCTGCCTCTCGGAAAACAAATAATAATTCAGGAGGGAAACATTTATGGTTCTTTGAAGCACGCTAGTTCTGAGTTTGCTCTTGTGAATGAACAGAAATGCAAAGGAAGATGTCACCCACAGCTACCCAAAGGGAACAGGCAAGTTCAAAAAGATATTCAGGTATCCATTATCTGAAAAATTTCTAAGAGGATGCAAGGCATAGTGGTGTAGTACTGTAATCCCAGCAGCTCAGGAGGCTGAGGCAGGAGGATCATGAGTTTAAAGACAGCCTCAGAAACTTAGTGAAACCCTAATTCAAAATTTAAAATTTTAAAAGGTCTGGGAATATGGCTCAGTGGTAAAGTGCCCCTAGGTTCAATCCCCAGTACCCCACCACCACCATACACACACACAAAAAAAGAAACAAACATACAAAAATTTCGTTCCAAGAGGAGATAAATAGAGGTGTACTTAACGGTAGTTACCACACAAAACAAAAATTCTCAGGCTGACGAAGGCAAAGTCCTCCACCTTCAGTCCATTAGCAGGCAGCCAGTGTGTGAGACAGTTATAAGGTGAGCTGAACTGAACTGAATATCAAGTCCCAGGCCCTTAGGCCCAAAGATGAAGGAAGAGATATAATTTATGAATCAAAATGGCAACTTCATGATATGCACTGGGCTAGATACCACAGCAGTCTCCAGAGCACTGGAATACCAGGGACAGGGAAGTCAAATAAGAGGGATAAGTTAACCTTCCCCATAATTCATATAAAAGGAGACCTCAAGCAAGCAAATGTACCACACACACACACACACACACACACACACACACACACACACACACCCTTCACTTCAGTACAGTAAGGGAAATGCAAGTTAAAACAGCCACAAGGTATCACTTTTTCAGAGTTTGCCAAAAAATTAAAAAGATTAATAAATAAAACTCACTATGGGAATGTGTGTGGGAAAACTGACTCATGGACATGATTCTCCTCTTTTTATTGGATATAATCACATACCATCTATTGATGATGTTGTTCTACAATACTAGAGGTGAGGACTTGCGACAGAGGTATGGACCACAAATCCTAAAACACTCAATGCTTGGCCCTTTACAGGTAAAGCTTCAGGACTTCAGGTCTAAACTACCAAAAAAAAAAAGTATTGCTTCCAGTTATTAGAAATATAATAAATCTCTCCTCAAGTCTTTTTTGCCATTTTAACCTATTTTCATCAGGTTTTTTTTTAATATATGTATTTATTTATTCATGATGTAACCCTTTCACTAATGCCCAGAAATTGCCCCAACGCCAGGAGAATGATCTCTCATTTTTAGAATGCTTTCAGATCATTTCTTTAGGGACTGTTCTACCCTGCGTGACATTTTGTTTCAGGGTGAGCTCTGTCAGTGCAATGGTATCCATCTATCCCAACACCAAGTCTTCCCACTTCAACTAGAATCACCTCACAATGTGCTTTAGCACCTAGCCAGATTGTTCTCTGCTTCTCATTACTCTTGTTCAAATTTCCCTTAGCTACTTTGCTTATTATCAAGAAAATTTAAACAAATTTTTGTTGTTAAAATTAAAGAGCAATTGACTTGAGAATTATGCCACAATTATGTGAAATGTAGGGGTAAATGGGAACTTATATTTTCATTTAGTAATAATGTATGTCTCTAAATTTATTCAAAAAGCTCTTCATATGAGTCAAAAAAGTTCAAGAACCTTTTTTCCAATTCATGCACAATTCCATTAAAATGCTCACTTTTCATGAATGGAATCCCAAAAATTGTAAAATATTTACTTTCAAATGAGATATTTAAAAATATAACAAGACATTGGACACATGTATTTAACCTTATAATAACCTGAGGAAAGTTACTACCAAAAAAAAAATGCATACTAATACTCGCATGACTGGGGATCTGACTCACACATTCCTGGAAAAGTTATAGAAACATCCCATAAAGAAAACAAGTCATTAGAGTTGGGGATGTAGGTCAGTGGTCGGGTCCCTGTACAGTGAGCATGAGGTCCTGGGTACAATCCCAGTAACAGAAAAAGAAAAAAAGAAAAAGTCATCAGTTTATGCAAATAACAATAAAAATGTTAACCTCGAACCCAGCCATCTCAACCCCCTGCCACCATCTTTGAGATTTCTGAAGAACAAAGGTATATTTATGCACAAAAATGTTGATGATAGCAAAATTGTCAAATAAAGGAATAATTAACTAAGATATGCAAAAAAACACTAAATATTACAGATTAAAACTATAAGCATTCAAGAAAAAGCAGCAATATTGAAAATGCTTAGCATATAAAGTTGACATACATAGTACTATGAGTAATTTATGTTAACAGCTAAAGACTGAAAAAGTATACAAAAAATGATAGAGTGTAGACGTATATGGGTGGTAGACTCACGGGTGACAATTTTTTATCTACATGTTCTGAATTTGATACAATATTGTAAGTTTATTTATACATTCAAAAATAGAGGGCATCTATGCTAAGGTGCCTACCAGATCATATTGTTACTTTATACACGTTTATGACTGTACAACAACTCAAATACTTAATTAAAAAAAACTCAAAAAGAAAAGAAAAATTTGTAATTTCTTTGTTAACAAGGGTGGGAAAATGAAAGGAAGAGATGAGAAAGGTCTTTAAGATCTGCAGAATAGATCACAGACAACTGTGACTACAAACCAGGTCTCCAGACGTGAGACATTGTGTTTATTTTCTTACAGAACGTTCTGTATACTTTTCCTAAAGGAAAGTTAACTGTGGGGTCATTATAATGTTTTCATAAACGATAAGTAATTAAAAATAGCAATGCTCAATTACCTAACATAGCAACTACTTTTAATGTCCCATGAAATGCTTTGATGAGCTGGAGTCTGCCTTGAAACGCTCTTCAAATACGGCTGTGGGCATCAAAGTCTTTTCTACAAAAGCCTTTTGTTTAGGTTTGGTTTATTTGTGTTTTTAAAAAACAGTCCTTTCCTCGCAATTTCAGTGTAAAATATTAACTTAAAAGTAAACTTCAGCTTTGGATGTTTACTTTAAAACCTGAAAAAATCTCAACCTGCAATATTATCACTCTTGTGGAGAAAATCTGTATGCAAGTCAGAAGCTAATCACAAATAGTTCCCTGACTTTTTCACTGCAATTTGACAAACTTACCAGAAAAGGTGTATGTAGCTGTACACACAATGGATAACCACAATCAGTGTTTAATACTCTGCGATACCTAAAGGTAACATTGGGAGCCCACATATTCTGATGTTCTGTGAATTCTGAGCAATTGTAATTAGGTCCCAGAGAAGGTAATGTGTAGAAAGGAACAAGCTAAAGGAAAGGATCAAATAAAAGATAGTCAAGAACGAATGGTTGGTAAGGGCAAAAGATTTTGTGTATGTGTATGAGCATGCATGCACACAGTGTAATTTAAGCATTTTCTATCATTTGCATGCTTCAAGAGTCTGAGCAATCACCTTCAGCAATTGGTGAGATACTTTCCTATTGCCTGATACGCTACAAACCTCTCTTCCTAATTCCTAACGTTTTTTTCCAATAATGAAATACACATCAATCATCCCTCATACTTTTTTTGTTGCTTTGAAAAAAGAATATTCTATTCACATACAATATTGTTCAAACTATGATAAAATAATAATTGGAAGACTAGGAATTGGGATAAGGCATAAACCAGGTAAAATTTGAAATACAAAAGAATCACCTTGGCAGAAAGAATTTTGGGTTAAATATATAACGCAAGATAAGTATAGAGGCACCCTCATGAGTCTCCACTCAGGTTAATCTTTCCTTCTCATTTGCTCCTAACACACCTTCTGTGTCTTCAGTGTTGGACGTGTCTCAGCCTAGCTAGGGCTGGAATGTTCCTATAAAAATGTGGGTCTCCTCTATGAAATGCACAGCTCTTCAAGAGCAGGAGTTGTACTTTATCATCTTGCCCAGTCACAAAGCATCTTAACCAGTGCCTGGCTGGGAAAAAAAAAAAAAAAAGAGGAAAAACTCTGCAGAGAGGTGTTTACTTTATCTCAGATAGCTCTCCATACCACAAGCGTGGCAATTTGAGAACCTTTTTTGTCCTTTTTATTTATTGGTTGTGAAATTTATTAGTGTGTGCCTGCTTCTTATGTAAGTTTGGAAAGCAAAGAGGCCCCTTCCACTGCATGACCACACTCAGCACTCAGCCCTCGGGGTCTATGTGCTGCTGCTGACCCTTCCCCTCTCGGTTCTGCCACAGGGAGGGTGTGACTACACCCTGTCTTCCTCCCACACCCTCTCCCCCGCTTACACAATCGTCCCACAAGTCCTGTGTTACTACAAAGAAACTAAAGTTTGTGTCCTAAAATACATTTTTAAAATTCATAAATAACTCTGGTAGAAGCTAAAGAGAAAGGTCCATTAAAATGGCCACAAAATGCTCTATAGGAAAGTAAGTCCTCACTGGAAAAAAATTCCTTCTCACTGGGGATGGATGCACAGGAAGGAATAGAGAAGGTTCCAAGAAGGAATCACATTTCAACAAGGCCCTAGAAGATCTACTGTCTAAAAGTAAGTAAGGAGCCACATTCTTAAGGTAAAAAGGGGTAGGTATGTGTGGCCACTCCAAGGAGAGCCAAGTCTTGGCAAGAACAATTTGGCACTGGTCTGATAATATCCTTCAGTTATTCCAAGACCAATATACTTGACCTGTAGGGTAAACACAGAGGGGACAGCAGCAAGGTGTGCTACGGGGAGCAAGCATCCTGTCCCCTTGGCTGCACCCATGGCAAGGCACCTGGGATTTCTGACACTTTGTCTCCTCAATATAATAGCTTAGGATAGCAAGTCCATTTGCTAAGTGATAGTCCGTCCATAACATGCATGTTACACATCTACTACCATAATGAAGAAGGCAAACATACTTTGAAAAAACATTTGCAACAAATATGTCAGAAAGATGACACACACTTAAGAACCCAAAAAAAAAAAAAAAATGAAGCCAAAAACCAAACAGATTAAATAGGCAATGCAATAAACTGATACTTCTTGAAAAAGCACATAAACTGGGCAAAACAACCTTTCTAAAAGGTCAGAGAAATAAGAATTAAGACAATAGAGTATCTTTTTGAACACACATGAATATTATATTAGCAAAACTTAAACATGCAATAATAAAGCTATTTCTTTTGTGGGTGGGGAGGTACATGCAAACATGCTCTGCTAAGTGAGAGTATTTTGTTAGTGGTGGTGTAAAGGACTAAAGACTCTTTGGAAATGCAATGCTGGTAATTATTTTAGGAGCCAAAAGTAAATGCCATTTGACCCAAACATCCCACTCCTGAGAATCTACCTTAAGTATAAATCTGGTAGAAATAAAATTTAAAAAACAATATTCTATAATAAGTTTTAAAGTAAAGTAGAATATGTAGCAACACTGAAATTTTTTCTACATTCTCATGGGCACATTACAGTTGTACATAATGGTGTAATTTCTTGTTACATATTGGTACATGCACACAGTATAACAATATAATTTGACTAATATCATTCCCCAGAATTTCTCCTTTCCCTCCCCTACTCCCTTCTCCAGGGATATCCCTTCAGTTTTCATGAGATACACCCCCTTTTTCCCCCTTTTCTTCAGCTTACACATGTGAGAGAAAAAATGTGACCCTTGACTTGAATTTGGCTTCTTTCACTTAATATTCTCAAATTCCATCCATTTTTACTACAAATGGCATAATTTTATTTTTTGTTATGAATGAATAAAACTCTATTGTGTATATATACATTTTCTTTCATCTTTTGATAGAGACTTAGGCTGGTTCCGTAGTCTGGCTGTTGGGAATTGTGCTGCTATAAACATTGGTATGAATGTAACCCAATAGTATGATAACTTTGATTCTTTAGGATAAACACTGAGGAGTGGTATAGCTGGGTCATATGGAGTTTCCATGCCTAAACTTTTGAGAAACCTCCGTACTGATTTCCATTAGTAGTTTACAAATTTATAATCCCACCAACAGTACAAAAGTGGTCTTTTTCTCTACATCCTCTCCAGCATTTATTATTATTTGTATTTTTGATGACCAGTGTAAGATGAAATCATAATGTAGTTTTGATATGCATTCCCCTAATTTCTAATAATGTTGAACATTTTTTCAAATATTTGATGACTATTTGTATTTCCTTTTTTGAGAAGTGTCTGTTTAATTCATTTGCCCGTTTATTGACAGGGTTTTTTTTTTTTTTTTGATGCAACATTGAAATTTATAAAGAGTTAAGTGTAAGTAGCAAATACAATATTCTACATATATTATGATTGAAATAATGACAAAGTATATCCATACTTGAGCAAAGACTGGCTGGGAAGATGTGTTTAGTCCAGAAACTGATATTCTGGACAACAGTGTTCCCTACTCTTTTTTGAAAATTTACATGACTTTGTGTTATTATGTAATTAACAGTTTTGCATAAACTGTAGAGATAAACATATATTAAACATTCCATTATATAAAACATGACCATATTTGTCCTTACCATCCTTAGGAGGTAAGAAAGCAGAGATTGCTGATAATGATATTAACAAAAAAAAAACACATTAAAAAGGACTACGTATGTCCCTAATACCTACATTAAATATGATAAAATGAACTCACTGAATTAAGCACAGTATACAGCAAAATGTCTTCTGTGACTGGTGTCATCTTTGGTTATGTCTAGGAACAAATGTACCACAACAGGGTAAAAGGAGTGTAATTCAAGCTAGAATAGAACGAAACTGGATTTCAAAAATAGAATCTTCATAAAATTTTTATGACTGACAATTCAGAGATTTCATCCCAGAAACTGAAAAGAAAAAAGGCAAAAAGTAGAAGCTCAATACCACTAAGCCTCACTGGAAAGCTCGCTGGATGCTCTGTACAAACTGGTAGCCCTGCAGACTCAGATACAGAGGACCCTCTCTAAACTTTATTCTGCGAGGCAGTGGGACCTATGTCCTGTAGGGCTGTAAGTGTCAGTAGACAGCAAGGCCATTGCTGTTGGGCAGATTGAATGTCCTGGGAGACATCCCCCTCAGATAGCTGCAGAGGGCACAGGTTACCAAGGAAGAGACACAGGGAGGGGCCCAGCAAAGTCAAAGCCCAGGCTCTCTAAGGAGTTAACATCCTAATGACCTCCAGGAAAAACTCTCCAAAAAATGCTTTAACAAGAAAGAAGGAAAGAAAGAAAAGGCAAGAAAAGGAAGGAAGGAAGGATCAAAGAAACGAAATGAGATTGTAATTAGAATCATGCATGTTAATACCTAAAACACACAGCATTGTTCCACGTACTAAGGAGGCCAAAAAAGAGAGTGTACATAAATCCAAAGGAGCTCAGAGTTTACCCAGATAGAAGAACCAAAGAAAGACTCCTTTTAAAGAGCTTTCTCATCCATTATTCATAGTTAAAGAGTGAGCACCAATCTTGTGAGATAGACAGGACAGATATTATTATTAATCTCATTGTATAGACTTAGAATTTGATGCTAAGAGAAAATCACTCAATCAACCAATCAATCACATAAATAGCAAATAACAAAGCCTGGACCCAAAGCACAGATCTACTGATTGCTACACAAATAGGATTTCCACTCTACTGTGACCCCTCCCTTTCATCCAGGTAACCTACACAAGCACATGATTGGAACAATTAAAAAGAGCTATCTGGGCAAACGGAACTTGCAATAGGTGACAGACTCGTAAAGGATCAAAGAAGACCATTTTCCCCTCTCTTCAGAAGTGTCCTGAGCCTTCTCATCTACTGCTACGCTTTTATTATACTGGGACAGTTCCCAACTTGACCTGTCCTCCAAACTCCAGCCTTGAACACCTCAAGGCTCTGCAACACTGTGAGAAGTAAAAATCTCCCCAAACTCTTAACCTATCCAAAACTCACATAAAAGTGGAGCTTCCTTCAGTGTTAACCTATTTCAATAAATAGTGCAAACCAAAAATCACCCCAAAATCATAAGGCAGGCTGCCTGCTCCTGTGTACGCTCCTGTGTACCAGGGTAAGGTGCAGTCACCGGGCTCCTTGCCTCCCTAAGCATAGATTCCAGTCTGATATCTCCACTGAGAACCTTTTAAGGCAAGAGATGCTGGCCACAGAGGAGTGGAGTACTACCCATGCTTCCCGGTCATAAAACTGTTTTTGTAACATTAAGACACTTTACTAACAATCACTCCATCTTAGTTATGAAGGAGGTGAGCACTTAGTAACGCTTGAAGAAAGGGAAACGAAGAAAGGGGGAGTGGGAGAAAAAAAGAAAAGGAGACATGAAAAGAGGAAGGGGAGAGAAAAAATGAGAGTCAATTACAGAAGAAAAGGCCAAAAAGGTGTGTAGTTAATTTCATTTAGAAATTATGTGTTGAAGCTTCATGATCTGACTTCGGGTTTATCCGCACTACTCTCCCGTGTTGACGGCTGCGTGTCTTTAATCACGGGATGGTCTCGGACATACTTCACTTCTCTCTGGGCCTCCACTGCCCATTTGTGAAAGGAGAATCACCCAATCACAGAGCCTAAGAGAAAGCAGACAAGAGTAGTGCAAAGGGCATGTCGGTTAAGGAGGAGACTCCTTGTCAGAGTGCACAGCCTGAATCTAGAGCCTATCAATCCACTGACCTCGGGCAAGCCAAATAACTGCAGTATGACTCAGTTTCCTAATTCATGAGACTGACAGGTAAACACTGAATGAAATGACACCAGTAAGGTGCTTACATGAGGCCCCAAATAACTATTCAATAAGTCATCAATATCATCAGGAGATAATTCTTTCTCCTTGGAGGAGTACAATAGTACAATAGTATGGGGAAAGAAAAAATATCTGAGAGAATACATATAAAGAATTGTGTAAACAATTACAAGAGACTTGGACCACTAACCCTTAACTTAATAACCCTTAAAACATATAATCTCTGAAATCCTTCCTCTTGCAAAACCCTCTGACGTGAGCTGCATAGAAACAGCAAGGAGGAATTTCTCTTGGCTACAAGAGATGCAAACACAGGCCAACTGCCCTTGGGACGCCTTTGGCTTCCTTTTGACTGGCAGGAATCTGTCAATAGAATGTAAGGAGCATACGAAGACCACAAGACCAAAAGAAACAAAACAAAGAAAAACCGTCTCCAGAACAGCAGTTTACAAGATCCTGCAGGGGCAAACAAATGGGCCAGAACAGGGCCTGCTTCCTCCTAATGTGATAAGACATGGAGTAGGCTTTGCCATGAAAATGCCACCTCCTACTCAGGGTCCAAGGAACAGCATTTGGAAGTATAACCTCGAAAGGCGTATTTTTACACGCTTCTAATAATTTTTAAAAATAACTATAGCATGAAATAAAATCATCTGTGCTTTTTCTGCATACTCCAGCTAACAAATCCAAAGAATAACCAGCAGAGGCATGTAAAGAAAAAATACTTGGGAGTTATGTGCTCTTGACTGCACACCTAGGCCCCCATTCCCAACCTGGGTGATCCTACAATGTTATCAATTTTTCTTCAAGTCATGTCACTCACCTCTCAAAAACATCAGCATCTCTGAAAAAGTCCAAACTAATTAACAATGTCGACAATATGCTCCCAAATTCGATTTCCAAGTTCATCTCCCATAGTATCCCCTAGAGGCCCTATCTGCAGACCTAACATTCTACTTCAGCTTTTCAAACAGTCATAGTTTCTTGCAAAGGTCATTCTCCGAGTTCACTCAATTCATCATTTTGGGTGAATTTCTGTTATGGTTTGGCTACAGCTCGAATGTCCCCCCAGGCTTCATGGGATGAAATTTAATCGTCATTGTGAGGTATTAAGGAGGGGAAATTTAATCCAATGACGGTGTTTAGAGGCAAGGACTCCAGGAAGTGGTTAGAATTATATAAGGTCATTAGGGTGGAACCCTCATTTTTGAATCCTGATAGCTTTTTAAGAAGCAGAGAGACCACAGAGATAAGAGACAAACATAGACAAGTGTGCTATCTCCTGCCATGTTATGTCCTGTGCTCCATTGGGATTCTGGCAGCAATAAGGTCAGCAGATGCACTCCCTAGAACTGCACTGAGCTACATAAACTTCTCTTCTTTAAGCTAGCCTGCCTCAGGTATTTTACATTACAGCAAAAAAAAGCTGATTTATATAATTTCTTTCCATTCATCACCAATCAAAAACCTATTCCTTGTGCTACAACATGAATGATCCTTGAAAATGTGACGCTAAATAAAATATATCAGTCACTGAAGACCACATACTGTAGGACTCCATTATACAAATTGTTCAGCATATGCAACTTCACAAAGTAAAAAGCAGATTAGTGACTGTTTAGGACAGGTGTAAGGAGGTTTGGGGAAAGTAAGGAGCCTGTGAGTGTGAGGTTTGGTCTGCTATGATAAATATATAAATATAAAATGATGTTGGTGATGACCATACAACTCTATGAATAAACTAAAAACCACTGAATTGTATACTTTGAGTTACAATCAAATTCTATCTCTATAAAGCTGTCATTACAGAAAAAAAGCTTGCTTCACCAACTAGATTCTTTAAATATCATATAAATCAATTTTCTCATCCTCTCAGAATTAAAACACTTCAACCAAGTCCCCTTAAAATGGTATTTGTACTTCTGGTTTAAATGATTGACAATGTAATTACTCTTGCTTATTCCCGTGTTCACGTCCCCAACCAAACTATGTGTGTTTTTAGAGAAAAACAAGCTTGTCATACATTTCCATACCCAGGCCTCCCACAATCATTAAGTTCTTTGTGCAAATTAGAAAAAAATAGACCTTATTTTGGCATGGCAAAGGGAAAGCAAAATTTTTTAACTACTTTCCCTCAAACCAAGACACAACGTAAAAAGCTGTGAGCAGCAAGCCTGCCTATACCCATTCCCTTCTCACCTCCAACAGTCCCGTGAAATATTACATGAGATGCACACCATAAATAAAAAATGAATGTGGGATGAAAATGATAGGTCTGAAATCATTTCTCACAAGAACTCACAAGTTCTAGCAGGAAATTCAAGGCATCCATATACACACACACAGATGCACGTGTGTGCGTGTGCACACACGCACACACTCATTTTTAGGCAGTTGTTTATTTCCATGCTAGTTAACAATGACAAAAAAATATTTTTCTTACTAATTGGATTCAAAGAGCTTATGTCACTTATGAAATACAGTGAATTATTTCAACATATTTAGGTAATAAGGAAAAACAAAAGATATTTTCTTTCATCAATTTACAATGACCAAAAAGAGTCATGGTTCCACTAACACCCACCATTTATATAGGGGGATGAGAAGAAAATACGCTGAAAAGAGTTTTGTCATCAAGCCTGTTTTTAAAAAGGGCTTTCTCTTCTCTACTTCCACAACACATGGGCAGGCACTGCCCTGTTTCTGCTTAGATGAAACGGCCTATATCTAACCTGCTCTCCTGTGATTACCTTCACCTGGTTAACTCCACTTTTCCAGGAAACCATACCTGCCCCCACAAGTGAGGGCAGAATTTTTAAAAACTGCCTAACATTCCTACAATACTTACTGCCCCTCTTTTGTGGTGCCAATCACAACCATAGCTGCATAACTATTTGCAAAAGTCTAGAGGAGAAAATGATGATGTTCAATTTTCACACATAGATATAGTATCCACACTTCCCATGAAGTGCCTGATATTGGGTCATGGGGAAGCTGTTGATTGATAACAAATACTTCCTTCACAGTGTTCGGACCCTAAAAGCACGGATTCTGCGTAATCCATTTTAGTGTTCTCTATGATATCTGTTTCAGTATCTAAAATGTATATAATATCATAATTCACAGAAAGATGACTTAATAAGTTCCAAGGTGGGGTATTTAATGGGGACCAGAAGGACTATTCACTATTCTTTCATGGTAAAATAAGGACATTAAGTGAGTTAATAAACACAACCCTCTCAGAAAATTGGTCCCCAAAAGAGACACCAAGATAGCACCATTCGGAGAAGGAAGTCAGTGTCAGAGATCTAAGACATCAGCAACCTGACTTATGTCGGCTTCCCAGGACTCCAAGAGTTAATTTTCTCCTAATTTCAATAGATGGAACTCTTTCCTAGATGCAACTGATCTACAAATCTTTACATCTCATCAGAGTCCAAGAAAACCAAGTCTTTAGAAAAATGCAGTTAAAAAAACAGTGAAGCAAAACAAGGCAGAAGCAGCCAGAAGACACTAGCAGAGTCATGCAGCCATGAGAAAACCAAGGTCCACATGCCACGGAGAAAACAAACAGGCCACAACTGGAAACATGTTTCCCCTGGGGAGAGACTTGTCCAGATTCATGCCAGAGCAGCCGCCTCGAATGCCCTTCCCAGTCCTGCATGGGGCAATGTGAAAAGCCATGCTGCCAAACCCAGTTTTGGTAGATGTAAATGGCAGGTCTCCCTTGAGGAGTTCAAAGAGTCAGAAAGACAGGCAGGAAACAAACAGCACATAAAGCAAGACACTACCACCTGCCACACCCTGAGCCATACACTGGTGTTAAATAGCAGCACCAACTGAAAAGCTAAAGAGCAAATTGATAATGCTGATGCTGATTTCATGTTATGTAAGCAACAGCACACCTGCATAGCTAGAGAGTTGCCCACATCTATCTAGCTGCCATCGCTGGGTCACATGAGCAAAGTCTGAGTTCTAGCACCACCACTTATGGCTGTACATTCCTGGGAAAGTGACATGAGCTGCCTGTACTTCTGTGCGTCCTTGACTTTGAAATGAAGATTAAAGAGCACTCAGTTAAATGTGAACTCTGATTGGTGACTGAGTTTGTAGGGACCAAAACACTGACAAAAATCACAAATACATACAACAGAGAACCCTTACATTCCACCTGAGTCTGAATCTTTTAAGAAGATTAAAACTCAAACACAGGTAAGGGAGAACCTAGGTAATCTAAGAACACAGAGTAAATCACCTATAGATCCAAATGAGCTCCAGACCTGCTGATTCTCGGCACTTAGAGCTGTGAATTGACACAGTAGGGCTGCTGTCAGAATTAAGATGACAGATGTGAACCTTAAGAATTTTAATAAAGTCATGCTATCCAAAGAATGCTCCACAGAGCACAAATCTGGGAAATCACCCACAAGAAGGTTCCATTAAAACATAAATTTGACAAAACCTGAATTTAACCTAACAAGTGAAAGTTGTGGGTGGTTATTGTTTTTATCTACAATACTTCTCAGTTAAATTTGCTAAACACGCATCAAGATTCTCTAAAATGGGTGGGTGCAATAAGAAGGGATCCCCAAGGTAATTTGATCATTTGTAGAGCTAGTGTTCTACAGAAGCTGCCAGGAATATGACAACTTATTATGAAAAAGACATAGCTTCATACCTGACACCATCCCTCCCCATCAAAGTTAAATTCCACAATCCAATTAGGAACTTGCATGTTTAACTCTATTTTTATCTACACAGATTTATATATTAACTAGTATGTTTAATGCTATTTTTATCTACACCAGATCTGTCTTTTAATAGATATGACAATAAGTAACTAAAAGCTTTGACAGTCAAAGGGATTTCTATTTCTTGAAATTTTCTGGGATAGAGAAGCAACCTCACTCCAGAAGGTCTGGGCTCTCCCTCTGCTACTGATTTACACCGTGATACTGGGCAATCCCAGGGAGGACTTTCACCTCTCTTTCTCTCTGCCCCCTAATTTTTTTCAGATTCATTCAGAATTAATTTTTCCTTGTGGCAAAATGACAAGAAGAAAATCAGGCAGAGAGCTGAGGAAGGGAGAAATGATGTCACCCATACGTAACTGAAAGGCCCTGCAGTAACACTAATGTTTGTCTTGAGGCCTCAGTTCTCTCAAATACATAATGAGATAATTAGATTTCCTGCTTTTACATGTTGTGATTCTATGACTTCTGGGGGTGGCTCCCCGTTCTCTCTAAAGACAACTGCAAGATAGAGTTACTCAGAAAGATGGCAAAATAGGAGTTTCCAATGCTCATCCCCTCACAGAAGCATCAATGTGGACAATTATCCACATGCAAAACCACCTGTGGCAAGAGCCAAGGATTCAGGTGAAAGATCACAGCACCTGGGTGGAACAGAGAATAAGACGGCACTTTGAAGAAGGTGGGAAGGACACCCCTCTCCACAGTCTAGGCAGCACAGTGTTGAAAGAGGGAACTAGAGGTGAGGGCAGGAGAGGTAAATGAGCATCACCTTCTCTGTGGACTGCAGCACCAAACCCACC
This sequence comes from Aplodontia rufa, assembly GCA_004027875.1. NCBI lineage: Eukaryota > Metazoa > Chordata > Mammalia > Rodentia > Aplodontiidae > Aplodontia > Aplodontia rufa. Next base: position 34,982 of record PVKS010006002.1, read on the forward strand.
CCTAAAGTGAAATCATTACCTGGAAGGTACATCTGCACTGCCATGTTTATTGCAGCATCCAAGACAGAGTTAACTCCACAGATGGATGGATAAAGGAATGGAGGTGTATATGCAATGGAATATTGTTCAGTCTTAAAGAAAATTCTCTCATTTTTGAAAACATGGATGAACCTGGAGGAAATTATGTTCAGTGAAATAAGCCAGGCACAGAAAGACAAATGCCATGTGATCTACCTCATTTATGTTGGGTCTACAAGGGTTGAACTTGTGAAAGCGGAGACTAGAATGGTGGTTACCAGTGGCTGGGATGCAAGAACGCAGAGATATTGATCAAAGGGTACAAAGATTCAGTGAGACAAGATGAATAAGCCCTGGAAGACTAAAGTAAAGCACGGTAACTATAATTAACACCATACCATACACTTGAAAGTGGGCCAAGAGTAGATGTCAAATACACAAAGTAAGCAAGTTTGTAAAGGTATTGGATACGGTAATTAGCTTGATTGTCATAATCATTTCACCCTGCAAATATATATCAAAGTATGTTGCCCTCCTTAAATATATATAACTTATTTTACAGATATTTCATAATAAAACTTGAAAAATTTTAAATATAAGTAAAATAAAAATTAACTTTTTTAAAACATCCTTTTTCAAATGAAAAGAAAAAAGGATATTTTCAAGGATGTTTTGAGAAATGTCAGCAATTTCAGAGCAAGTGCTGCTTGTGCTGATACCCCAACAATGCAGACAGCAGCCCGAATACCTCTACCACTTGCACGTACATGTTCTAGGGTGTTGGCTAACACTGTAGTCTTGTTATTTTGCAACTATGACATGTAATATTTGTCCAGCAACATGCACATTAGGGTGCCTCGTCAGGTTACTTGCTAAAAGTGACGGTAAATTTCAAATCACCTAGACAGGACAAAGAGCTCACGTGGGGCAGTCGGGGTTGAAACTCACTCGCCACAAAACACTGAGTCCTGGTGATATCCCCCCTTGTCATAATGGCCTACATATCCTGACCTACTGCCCAGCATAAAATGTATTCCAGGAAATTCCTGCCTATACCTGCCCAGATTTATTTTTAATGGCAGAGTACAAAAGTGCTTTAAAATATTGGCTCCTTAGAAAATGAAGAGATAAGGAGAGAAAAGTAAGATTCAGTCCTTTTTGGTATCAAACATACTTATATTGCCCTGAAAACTCACATATGGGAGAGAAATAAGAGAACTCAGTAGTTTTCTCTTAGACTTCCAAATAATTCTCTCAAAAAGACTTTAAAAAAAAAAATACTGGGGATTGAATCCAGAGGCACTAAACCACTGAGCTACACCCCCCAACCCCCTTTATTTTTTATTTTGAGACAGGTTCTCACTAACTTGCAAAGGCTGGTCTCAAACTCACCATCCTCCTGCCGCAGTGTCCCAAGTCCCTGGGATTCCAATCCTAAAAACATCTAACATTTCTTGCCTTTGTCCTCCTAGTCTTCCTCCCTCTCACCTGAACAGAAAAGTAAGCCCCTGTTACGAGATATTCTGAAATATGCTAGGGGGGTTGCTCCTTTATTCACTTTATATACAGGACATGGAAGACTATGAGGTCTTGCTCCCTCTCTCCCTGGTGTTAGAATCTGAATTCCACCTACAATAGCAGCTCTCCAAAGGGCTGGGTGATGGTCAGAGGGAAACATGAAGAAAACCAGGGCAACTCACACCCAGAAATTTGATAGGAAAGTGGGAAAGACATTCTATCAGAGTCCACCCCTTGCACAGGTACCAGATCAAATCCCTCCTCCTCCTGGAAGCTTCCTTCATGTTCTCTACATTTGCTTCTGATCCCAATCAAAACTATTTTCTCTGTCTACTAAGACCACAAATCCATGAACTCCTCATCTGTGTATTGCACGTTTGTCTCCAATAAAAGTTACCTGCATAATTGTCACCAACCCCTTTCTCCCCAAAAGCAAATCCATTAAGGTCAGAAGCTACATCTGGTTTAACAGAACAAATACAAAGACAAAGTTAAAGAACAAGTGAATGCAATTATATAAATAAGTATCACACAGACTCTACTAAAGACAATAAGACAAAAAGATTCCAGGCTGGAAGAAATGCAAGTCAATGTCAACTGGGAAATAAAAGCCTTCAAACACAGAATATATTTAATATCAGAAAGAATGGAGGTGGCTAACTGGGCACAAACTATGAGTCATGCAGAGTGTTGAACATTTTCCAGCACTAGCTTTCTATCATCAGAGGAACTCTTATTTGTTCCCTCCCTTAGATAAGAGGACGATGAGGGAAATGAACTGCACAGAGTTCATGTAACTTGCCTAAGCAAATAGTACTGGCTTCAAACTGAACGAAAGCCACTCTACCCAGACTACTGCTAGGCCACCATGTTCTACTGCTTCTGCAGAAGACTCCGCCTGCCCAAAGAGAGAATGATATAGTGCTCTCTCAAACCCAGCTGAAGGAGGGATTTTGTAAAAGGGACCCAAAAGTAAAGGTTCTACACCAGTAAAGAAGAAACCTCACAGCCTAGGATCTGAGCCTGCCTCTGTGGAAACATGAAAGTTCTGGAGGAGAGGGGAACACGGAAGCCACTGATCACCCTGCACCTTTCCTAACTTACCTCCCTTTTTCAAACTGGATTCTACACATTCTTCACTGAAGCAGTGAACTTCTAGTTGTTAATTTGTGAGTGACAGAAATGTGGTTGTTACCTTGACTGTTGATATTAGAAATGCTGATGATGCTCTCTGAGGTGCCCACAGGCATTTTCCTTCCAGAAAAGGTTAAAGACCTATAGCAAAGGACTGAGTACAAAAATCGAACTTGAAGGGTGAAAGAGCGTCTTGTGGCCAATCTTAATGACACTTAATTCTCAGATGAGGAATTCTGTAGTAAACAACCTCTTGAGTCTGTGTAAAATGTTTTTAATTTCACGCCCTGCTAATCACACAGATGTTAGACTTCTCTTTCCATCAGTTGTTAAAAATAAATAAATAGATAATAATTGTAATAATAATTTCAGAAACAGTTGGGACTCGAACAAAATTTGAGCCCTAATGAATTTTCCCATCTGGAATTAATAATGGAGTAGATGGTGAAATTGCCTGTATTCAGTTGATGTAAACTTATCTTACATTATTGTAAGTATAGCTGCTGACATGCCAGCCACAGAATATAGGCCACATTGCATTCTCAGACCAGCCTGGCACCTGACATTTCATTCCAACTGATTTTAACAACTTCTTTCCTTCACTATGACCTTCTCTGCCCTCAGCCACAACACACACTAGATATATAGAAGCACTACTCTACACTTGGTCCCCAGATCATTCCAATGCTGGGGAAAGCCAGTGTTGATATTACACACACTTCAATTCAATCAATCCAGGAGAATTTTTTAAAAGGCTATCACTAATGCTCCAAATCAAAACAAAAGCTGAAAAGTAAAGCAAAATTGGGGATTTTAAAACATCTGTGGGCCAGAGAAAGAAGATATCAACAGAAGGCTTGTAGTGATGGGGAACCCACTGTTCAGGAAAGAGTGGCTAAAGGCCAGGAAAGCAAACTCCAGAAAGGAGCCAATAAAATAAGCCTGATTACACACAACAGAGCATCAGCAGGAGATCTGCAAAGGAGATAATCCTTTATTTCTATGTATCACTTTCCCCATAACCTAAGCTCTAAAATACTAGGAAATATGAGTATCGACATATTCTTTCTTCATTGGCAGTTTCCTATTCAGAAGTTCATCTGCTGAACCTGTCTTCAAGGTGTGTTCAAGCACTAGCTCCTTCAGTAATCCCCTCCCCACATTCACACCCACCTACAGGCTCCCACAGCGCGCTATTCTTACCTCTCCTTTGCTACAACTAGTTATTTTCATTTGTCTCCCATCGCATAGAGGCCTCCCAAAGGAAAGGAAGAACCATAGCCCTATTTTATTCTTTGGTGCAAGGCCTAGGCTTTGCAGAATAGGTACCTGAGGAAAGAATGAGCCAGAAGAAAGCTTCCTTTTTATGGTATTCTTGTTGTTAAAAAAAAAAAAAAAAAAAAAAAAAAAAAAAAAAAAAAAAAACAAAAAACAAAAAACAAATTTTAAGGATTTATAAATTTACCCAAAACGATCACCCTACATACCCTCGTAAATGGCAACCACTACTGATATTTCGCTGCTCTTCTCAAGTTCACATGAGAAATTCAGAGTATGATCATAACACTCAAAATAATTATCATGGTCTGCAAGAGAAAAATTACAGTATAAATGTATTACTGTTCTGATCTCTCACAAGCATCAGTGTGAGACTCATTTCCAGGAACCTGAAAAAGATTTCCTAAAATCTCACCATCCCCCCCCCACCAGTCCACATGACAATGAAAATTAACAGCATTTCTTTCATGCCTCATCATTAATGATAAAGTAAGTCAACTGGAAAAAAAAGTATATATATATAAATACCAACAACAATTTACTATGAATACCACTGTATTTGGTATAGTCCTTTATATATCTAATTCATTTCATCTTTTCCATTAGTTTTTGCAGTAGAAAAAAAATGGAATAAGTATTTCAGAGATGAGGTAACTCAAAGTCCCTATGATACAGCTGGCTTAAGAACACAGAGCTAGTAAGAGGCTAGGTCAGGATGTGATGGAGGATTCAAGATTCCTTATCCAGATTTTTGCTCATTTATACAAAGTTGACTTTCTTATCTAAGTGATTACCAGACACAAGAAGGAAGGAAGGAGTGGGAAATGGTAAAGGAAGGGAAAAGGATGGGTAGACAGTCCAGCTGGCTAGCCAAAAAACAGAGGAAGAGAGAGAAAGGAAGAAGGGATGGAGGTAAAGAAGGAAGAAAGGAAAAGGAGAATAAAGAACGGAAAGAAAAATGGAGGGAAGAAGGGAAGGAATGAAGATTCACTTTGAGTTAAGATAGTTACATTTCCTGGAAAACAGGAGTCTTGAGCTCTACTTTAAAAGAGCACTAATCACAGCGAGCCCACAAACTTGAGTTTATTCATCATCTGGGAGCGCAATAGAAATGTGAATCCTCCCACACTACCTCAGACCTACTGAACCAAAACCTCTGAGGGTGGGATTCCCCAGGTGGTTGCCAAGTTCAAAAAGTGTGGGTGGAAAGTTAAGGTAAGACCTATACAATTAGCAAGAGGGTAGCAGGGTATATACCAAGAGCTGGGAAATGACATTAAAAATAAGGAGGCTTGGAGTCCAGAAAACTGAGCCCATATCAGCAGAGGAGAGATAAAAGAGGAGTTGAAGGGCAGCTCTTCTGGAAGGGACTGGGTCTAAACAGTGAGCTCACACGGTGGAAAAGGCTGACTGCGGAAAGTTTAGCATTATAAGCATGTGGATGCTGGAGCCGCTGGCCCCCAGACATTGGGTCTGCAGAGGGGAAGGATGGAGACAGAAGGAACAAGATCATCATCATAGACACAGGTCTAGGGTCACAAGTGCTCTCCCAGGCCTTTAGAGGAGAGCTTTGTTCACCTCCTGGAGGTGAGTTCAGCAGACAAAAAAGGAAAGGTACAAGGCAAATGTCCAAGATGGAAACCAACATGAGTTAGGCACCCAAGGGTTCATTGTCCTTATCCATAAAAGAGGAATAATCCTGACGCAGTCACGTTGTTGAGGAACTAATGAGGAAATCCGGCATGGTGGCTCTTCACGCCTTGCCCACATAGCGTAGGAACTCCACGCACTCCACTGTCTTTTTATCCCCATTGGGCCAATACAAGGTGAAATAATACAAAAGACATAGAGTCCTCTCTGGGGCAAGCAGGTAAGCTGTGCCCCTCAACTTGTTTCTTTCTAACATGTCCCCAGGGCAGCCGGCTAGGGGACTTCTTGTGGTTGCTAACTATCGTTCTTAGACAGGTTCCATTTCAAAACCTGAGGCTCCTTCACTTCCTGCTTCTCATTTTTACTTTGTCAGAGGGGCTCCAGGTCCTCAAGTTTGTGATCTTAGGCACAGTTTTCTTTCTAAATGACACATATCAATTTCTATAGGCAAATGTGCTCTAACTTCTTTCAGAATGGGACTTTTGGGTGTCCTGAGAATGGATCTAGCTCTGCCCTGAGTTGACCTGTGTTCAGCAGAAGCACAGCTTGTTGAAAAGGGAACACTAATAAGCCCAGCTGGTTGGCTGGAGGGGTCTCCTAGAGTGGTTTTTCTTGGGGGTATTAACCAGGGCTGCCCAAAGGAATAAACTCTCAAGGTCAGAGTCAAAAGAAACAAGATGACTGCTGCTATCCTACTGGACTTCCTAGGAGACCAACTGTGCTAATGCACAGTGTCAGCACTAAGAGGGCGCCAAAGGATACAGCATTTTCAGGCTACATGGCTGCCCCATCTAGAGTGGTAACCCTCCAGGTGGCAGCTCCATCTACAGTGGTATCCCCTGAATTAGTATTTATGGACAATACACTTAAAAAAGATGAGCTAAAGCATGATAAAGCTAAGAAAGTGCTCATCTACTTACCCAGAACTGACCTCCTACAAGATATGAGTGGCTTCTGGCATGCTTTCATTTTCCCACTCAGTATTTGCCTCATGGTTTCCTTTCCTTCCACCACAAGCACCCTCCCCTCACCATTCCTCATTACACACTTTCGGATAAGATTTACTAAACTAAATAGCACTATATTGGTACTTCTCCTACTGTTCACTCCTTTTCCTTAGAAAGTATCTCCCTTTACCAAAATCTCATAATGTCAAGGCCAAACCCATTGTCATTTCCCCGTGAAGCTTTCCTTGTGAGTCCCTGTCCTCCATCCCAGCAGGAAGTAACTGCTTTTTCTTCTCTGAAATATCTCTGTAAGTTCTTACTTTCTTGCTTATAGTTACTTGTGGGTTAACTCAACTTTACAAGCTGATTCACACTCTCTCCAAATCTTTCACACCTACCATCTTGTTTCAGTCTCCCAACATGCTAGAAGGCAGAATAAAAGGTGCTATTAATTATGACTGTGTAGAGACAATGTTGCTTAGTAGTTCAGAGAGTAGTTGCTGGAGGCAATTGCTGAGTTCAAACCTTGACTTTATCTATCATGAACCATGTGACCTTGGGTAAACTGTATAACACCTCTAACTCTCAATTGCTCACCTGTGAAATGGTGATAACAGTACCTTCCTCAAAAGTAGGTTGTAAGAACTGAGTTTATGATGCAAATACTCAGAATAGTGTCTAACTCAGTAAGCATTTAGTGAAATTCCGAGGAAGTTTAGAAGTGGCCGAATCAGAATTTTCCAGAATGATGTCATTTTTACCTTCAATCTGTTATCTTCCAAAAATCATTTATCCACTCAATGAATATCTACAGAACACACAGATGACCCAGATGACAACTCCAGGTCCTGGGAAACAGGCAGTAAAACAGACAAAGTCCTGAATTTAAGATGGTTACACTCTAGGATGGAAGGGGGAAAGGCAGAAGGAAATCAAAACAAACAATATAGCAAACATTCTGGGTTTTGGTTTGTTCTTATTGTGATACCTCTAGCCAAACAATCCATTATACTGTTCTACTATACGCAGAATATTTTATTTCATTTATAATTGTATTTTTAGATTTCAACATTTGTTTAGAATATTTTCCTCATTTAACCAAATTCTTCAGGCAATGAACAAGGAATCACCCCTGGGTTTTGAATAATTATCCTATACATGGATTTTGGTTTAGCCCCTTCCCATAAACCCAGGTAAATTCCTAGTACCAGACGTACGACTTAGGGAAAGATCACTGCTGACTTGGCACACCATTGGTATTTCTGAGATCACAAGGTCTTTAAAAGATTTGTTACTAGAGGATAATTTCACTCTAAGAAAGTGTTCACGAGACTACAACATTTGTGCCTTTATGGATTTCAGCTACTGAAAAGAGTTCAATCAAACATCCCACAGTTTCATTGCTCAGGAACTTTGGAAATGATGCTTTGGCATCTAGCAAATAGGCATTCAATCTCTATCCCATCTTTGTACCCATGTAAAATATATTCTGTAATCAGATCTTGCTGGGTTGATAATTACAGGCTTTTTAACAGTATTACTAATTCATGCCCTTGACCATTTGTCATTCTTACAGTTTCTATCTTTTTTTTTAATTTTTTATTTTTGAACAACCTTACAAGATTTTAACAAAATAATATAAAATGTGTATAAAATGTGAATATATTCTGGATATTGCAATTATCCCCAGGAGTGCCCCCCTATTACCCTCCCTTATCCCTCCCTTCCCCTTCCCATTATAACTCTAAAAAAGTATTAGATTGTAAAGCATTACATCTTATCTGGATTTAACTCATGTTACTAGACCAACTTTCTCATTGTCTAGAGTCTAGACCCTACCTCCACAGATGAGTGTTGGAATTCACTTTCTTTTGCTACTCCACCATGTCTGGGGAGATCCAAAGGGACACACCATGCAACGTGGATCATGGTGGTGGTGGTGGTGTGTTTATAGGGAAGAAAGAAAAGAACAGAGTGGAAATTAATGAATGAATTGAAATTCCAACTTGTGAATGTCCACCCACCTCTCCACATGGGTTGAAATTCAGTTGCTTTAAAGAGTAAAGTACATATACTTGCGCAGAAGCAGATGAAAGACCTGGAAATGCTTCTGTACCTTCCTCTGTCCCTATTTGTTCTAAATAATGATCTTTAATGACCTGAAAATCTGGTAAATTGGAAAGTGATGGAAGAGGGACTAAAATCAAATTCAGATGAGGTCCTAACAACTCTTAGCTCGAATCTCAGTATGGAGAATCCTAACCCCTGAAAGATCCTCTAGAGGCCAGAATGGCCACTGCTATCAGCACTGTTGCCACTGAGAACTTGCAGAAAATCAACCACAGAATAAGAGAAAGCTGACTCTGGAACAACTTGAATGGTAGCAACCAACCACCATTAGGCTAAGCAGTGCAACCTTTTAAGTGAAATAGCATTAAAACCAAATGTTTAACAATTCAGTACCAGAGTTGCTGGGCTTGACAGGCCCAGTGTCCTCACAGCCCCTCTTCATCACTGGAGGCTTCTCTGCTACCCACAGCCTAGAGTTCCCTAAAATGCAAATTTAAAAATTCTCTGACATAATGTAATTTCACCCTCAATAACTCTTCAGAAGAAACTGAGGCATGGTGATTAAGTGTGTTCCACGGGCAGAGAGCTAGTAAATAGCACAGCCACAGATTTTCTTAAAAACTATGTTGCCTTTTCCCAAATATGTAATACTTGTTTCCTAAAATTCAGTCCTTTGAGAAGAAAGGAGTTGATATAATAAATGTGCCAAGCAAAATTCAAAAACATGCCCAAGGTCAGAGTGGGCACTGACAAAAAGACAGCTAAATGATACCTTGGGAAACCCAGCTCAGAGAAACACAAAACGTCCATTCTATAAGTCCAAGTTTCATGTGATGGTTCTGCAGTGAAAACAGCAAAATTGCAGTAGAGCAATTTTTTTGAAGCTACTATACATAAATGTGTCAGGCACAAAATCAAACTACTCTAAAATGATGTGAAATCCATTCAGTTTTAAGCACAGAAAAAACATAGCAGCATTTGTGTGAGGTGTGGGAGACACGTAACCCAAAATGTGCTCCTTGGGTTAGTAACTTGAACTAAGAATTCACAAAAAAGTGTGAGGAGCCTACAAGAGAGCGTTGAGCAAAAAACATTGAGAGACACATTTGATAGAATAGTCATATGATTAACAAACTGTCACATCAAACTTTTCTGCAACGTGGGAACACTTTGACACTTCATATTTTTAAAACTGACATTTTGATTCATTACTGTAAATAGTACTTTGGGTTAAATATTGTGACAAGGAACAGATCATATATATGTACATATATATGCACTCTATATATTATATGTGTATATTTTTTCAAGCTGTGTAACATTTTATGATATATGAAACCTTTTAGGAAAAGGTTAGCATTAACAGTTTGGGCCAGTATGTAAACAGGCTATTTCACTCCTCAAGTACCCCTTTCTTCTGAAGGAAGGCAGATGGACCATATTCCACAGAAAGGCGATGACACAGAGGGAATTCAAGAGTAGGAAGAATTCTAAAGAGATTCTGAATAAGTCTGTGAACTCCCAGCAAAGCATTTAGGAAGCTTGCTTTCATTTACTACACTTGAGTTCACAAAACCACTGTCACAAACAAAACACCCCTTTTGTCTTCAGGATGCTTCAAATATTCTAGGAAACACACACACATACACACACACACACACAGAGAGAGAGAGAAATTCTAAACAAAGCACAAATGTTCAAAGTAAGAAAGGTGCAAAGTGACATATTTTTGCCTTATTTTTTTCTTTTTTTTCAAGATTTTTGTTTATTGGAAAACCACTGAGCTACAACCCCATCCTTTTTCTTTATTTTTAATTTTGAGACAAGGTCTCACCAAGTTGTTTAGGGCCTTGCTAAGTTCCTGAGGCTGGCTTTGAACTTGCAATCCTCCTGCCTTAGCTTTGCAAGTTGCTAAGATTACAAGCATGTGCCATCACTCCTGGCTTCTTTTGAGCTTTGATTATGGTAAATATGTTCCCAGAACCATTGGTCACACAGCAAAGTGATTCAATTGAATTAAGCAAATTATGAGTATCATTGGGGCCTGAAGAAATTTAGAAAGTTTATGAGATGTTCAGATTCTCAAGTCAAACTTTCTTCTCAAAAAAAGCACAAAAATAGTGTTTAATTTCATCTACTACTAATCCATACCATTTTCTTTCTGCTTTACCTACTACTCTACAATAAAAAATAAAATAACCATCCCTCCAACATATATCAAAGTTTCAATTTAAAATTTATCTTTTTTGGGGCTGGAGTGGTGGCTTGGCGTTTATAGCACTTGCCTGGCATGCACCCCAGCAACCACGTACACATCTAAGTGTCACAGCAACGAAAGCCATGTGAAAAACTCAATAAAAATTGATTCTCTGTCTCTCTCACTGTCCTTTAAAAAAAATAAAAATAAAAATAAAATTTATCTTTGTTAATTCTAAAGTTATTATGTACTTCCAAATTATGACAACTTTATAAAAAGACCATCATCTCAACACTTACACACACACACACACACTACAAAAATACATCCACATGCATATTTCCCTTCACTGTTCAACTTTCTGTCTGGACACCATGCCATTATTATTCAACTCATCCTCCTCCTCAAACACCTGGAAAGATACAAAAAGGAAAGATGAGATCTATATATAACAAGATATTATACTTACTACAGACGAGCTTTGCCTCTGCACTGAAATTTAAATGAGGCAATGGTGTTCTTTCTGAGTACATACACAGAAAAAGAAGACTGGTCCACACTTGTTATTTATACAGAAAGGATGGAAATGTTATCAAACCCATTTAATCCTACAGAGGTTAGGAAAGCATCATGGATATTAGCTAATCAATATGGAAAATACTGAGAAACCCTTACAAAAAAAATTAATCAACAAAAATCTAGATTTTCTTGGTAGATTCAAAAATTTCTGCAGCTGAAAAGAGAAATACTGAGGAATGTTATTGGGCAAACTATATTGTTATATTTTGTGTACATATGAATAGGTAATAACAAATCCCACCATTATGTACAACTATAATGCACCAATTTTAAAGAATCTTGTATCCCTTTTTTAATTAAAAAAAGTGGAGAGTTTTATTCTTCACTCAGTTAGTGAAGTCATCTAGGGCTGAGAGTGTTTCCCCCTGTATTCTGTAAATACTCCAATTTGCTGAAAGTTAAAGGAGTCTTACAAACTATTTCAAAGCTTATTTCAAATTAAAGATAGAAATTCAGTATTTTTCCCCTGGCTTACTGGAAAAATAAATCAGCTAAAGTGTTGCCCAAAGCATAATAAATTTACTGTTTGAACCTGAGGCCTTGTTATTATTTGCCCAAACACTTAAGTAAGTTACAAACTAAAAAGCCTGGAGACCCCTCAAAATGAGGCTGAACCAGTTGGAAGAAATAAGTGCTTTTTGGTATATATAAAGAAGCAAAATCAACATCACAATATTTGAAAGCATAAGATCTAGACACAATTCAGTTCTCCAGTACTTTTTACTTAAGGTGAATCTGAGGTCACTTGACTTTATTTTCACTGCAAAATGAGGATAATAAAAACATATTGGGTTTTAAAGAAATTAAATAAAAACTTACATAAATTGTAACAATCTATATTGGTGAGAATATCTAATTAGAAAACTTTCACTAGCAATGAAAAACAATTTTTAAGAGGACATCTGTATTCGACTAAGTTCAACTCAGCTAAAATTTACTAGATGCTCAATTTTTGTGTTTAGATCTCTACCATGTGCTGTGATTGAAAGACAAAGAGGAAAGAAGGAAGATTCTTCCAAGTTATGATTTCTGTCTCCTTGGACTTTATGAAGGGGACAGTATTTCACATATGAACTCTTGGAAGAATACTTACCATTATATAACGAAGTGCAAATATAATAATAATGATGAAGTATGGTACCGACAATAAATGGCTATCCTGGGAGGTATTAATGAGGTCTTATGTGATGACAGCATAGGGTTCAGGGCAATACAGAACATGACATTATTTCTTCCTTGCTCTGAAAGTGTCCACTGGACCTGTAAAATCTGATGGGAGAGTTATTCTTGGAAATGCATTGAAAACGGGCATCAATTGCTGACTGGCACCTTGGGCACTTACTGTCAGCATCTTACTCCTTGTCCTATCTGTTTTGTATTGCTCTAATAGAATTCCTGAGACTGGGTCATTTATAGACATCTGTCGACTCCAAGAGAACAGCATTGTCATCTGACGGGGGCCCCTATGCTGCGTCATTCCATGATAGAAGGAAGAAGGGCAAAAAAGCAAGAGTAGGCCAAATTCATCTTTATAACAAGCCCATTCTTGAGATAACAAAAGTATTCCCATGACAACAGCATTATGCTCTCATGAGGGCAGAATCCTTACAACCCAATCACCCCTGATCAGGCTCTAGACCTCATAAATCTGCACTGAAGATTAAGTTTCCAAAACATGAACTTCGGGGAACACACAAACATATCACTCCCCATCATTTCCTCATTCCTTCCTCTACACTGGGCTACCGTCCCTTTTTTTTAACCTTTTCTTCCTATTCCTGGGGACATCAATATCCTTGGCCTGGTCCAATCACAGCCTTCATCGTTAAAGAGGGCACTCAGGCACGGGTCTGCGTGACAGCAAGCTAAGAAGCAGGAGATTCAAGTTCCTGCCCCAGCCTTATCTCTATTTTAGTCTGTGACCCTAAGCAGGTCACTTCCACTCAATGGACCACAGTATCCACACATCAAGTCAGAGTAACGATATTTAACAGCCGTTCTTGCTCCTAAATGCTCCATGCCTATGCTCTATGGTTTCCAGCAGGTTCCAAGTAACAACTGAGGGCTCACCAGTCACAGAGCTCCTGAAGAAGCTCTGACATGACCACATCAACTGTTTCTATTGTGGGGAAGGTCAGGGACTCCTTCAGAAAACAGCTGATCTAAACAGAGCCCGGGGAGCGTCATGGCAACCTTCCTCGCAAGCTGCCCGAGGTAGGGAGGAAAGCAGCCAGGGTGTGTGTTCAGCTGCCATATTTCAGAGCAGCACTCAAACCTCGTTAATATCAATGTGCTTAATACCACGTCCCATAGATCATAAGCTATTTTTACTGTGTATTTAACAGATTTGTGTGTCATCTTCCCTGCCAGCTCTTTCACAGCCTAGTACAGAGCATGGTGCCATGGGAGAGACTTTAAGACCTTAGGCCACCCAGGGTTAACACAGGAGAAGGAAGAAGTAGTCAAAGAAAGAGAAGAAAAATGAATAGGAGAGAGAAAAAGACTTTCATTAGGATCAAGACTAGCCAAGAAAGGGGAGAAAGTAAGTTGTATGAATAGCAAGTAAGGGGCAGTACTCCAAACAAGAAAGAGACACCCAAGTCCTAGCTCTCCAAAGATTCAGAGATGAATGCATGAAGAAGTGGGAGGGAGAGTTGAGTCCCCTGTTTACCTGAGCAACCATAGGCCCTCTCACCTCAATTTGGATCATGATCACTGTCTAATTACACTAGTCTCTACCATCCAAGCATCTTAGAATACTTCTACATGCCACTCTGAAGAACCCTGATTCTAAGAGGTTAGCATCTGTTCTCTATACAGAGCTTTTCCAGGCTTGTAGACAAGAGTGCTGTTGAAAGTCCTGTTTACAAACAACCTGTCTTCCTTGTATGGGAATTCTAGCTTTTGACAAATGACGAAGCTTAACTCTTGGAAAGCACCCAGCACAAGGCCTGTCACACAGTAGATAGCCAGTGTGCATCTGCTAACTTCCATCTGTTTAAAACAGTAGCAGTACCACCTGGACCACCTTACTCCTAATGGTCTTCACAGCAAGCAGCGTCCAGTCAAGACCTACTGACAAAAAGAAACCCAGGTACCAACCATCTCTCTAATGTTTGGTCAGATGTGGGCACAATTCTCAGACCTTCCACTAATAAGGTAGGTAAGTAGACTAAGTCATATCTTCCCCGGAAGACAAACCTACAAGTCTCATATCCATTTAAGAACTAAGCAATAAGCAGAGGGAAAAACTGTTGAACATGGTTACGTGTTCCTTTATTCAACACTGTGCCCACTGCATTGTGCCAGAGAATTCGGAGTGGCAGAAAATGAAAACCTGACAGTAAAAAATGAAGTTTAATCACAAAACAAAGTCGAGCCAGGTGCAGATGGGGCACCTATAGTCCCAGCTACTGGGAACCCTAAGGTGGAACAATCATTTGAGCCCAGGAGTTGGAGGATAGTCTGGGTAACATAGTAATACTCCATATCAAAAAAAGAAACAGAAAAAGAAAGAGAAAAAGGAGAGAGGGAGAGAGAGAGGGAAATGAGGGGGGAGAAAAAAAGAAAAGAAGGCCAAGACAAGATTCCAGAGCCAACCTTGGCAGGGAAGATTTCCCTTGGAGGAGGCCATTTGCCAGTCTTTTTTAGACAGGGAACCAAGAACCAGACAGAAAAATAGGAGGAAATGTATTTCATACAAGCTGGCTCTCTTCAGTAGAAGGATCCTCAGTTAAGTCTCCTACAAGTTCCATATCTTGATTACCTTTATCATTCCATGTTTCACACAATAAAGACTAGAATAACACCTACCCCACTCACCCACCATGGCCTGCCCTCTGGGTGGTAAGAAGAGCATGACATACGAACAGGATACATGGGTTCTGGGCCTTGATCTGCTGTTGCTGTTGTCAAATGCCCAGGTTTACCTAAGTGACTTCTCAGCCTAAGGACAAGACATCTTGTGGAGTTCTAGCTGGAGTTTTTGAGACTTCTTGAGAACCATCTATCCACAGCTCACATGTTACAGATGAAGAGACTGAAGATCACCAGAAAAGTAGTGCTTTTTCTCAAGTACACGTTTCAATAATCTATGCCTAGTTTTCCAGACATGCTTGATATTCACATGCTTCTGGCTCCTGCCTTAAGTAGATTCTCTCTTACCTTCCACAAATTTGTTCTTCAGCACCCTGTAATAGCCCATCAAACCCAATTATGTTTCAAAGCCAACTTCAGTCACTGGTTCTATAAGAAACCTCCAGGAAAAAAAAGAATTCTCCAAATTCTCTTGCTCCGCAAGTACACTACTAGCTCATACACTATACAATGAGTCCTGACTGGCTCTGGATCAAACTCACCACCACACCACAGCTCCCCCCTCAACTTCTCAGCAAGCTACTTTGCCTGTAGGTTCTAAGTAAATGCTTACAAAGTCAGGTTGGTTCATAACCACGGTTTTCTGATACTTGGCCAGGTACCATCTCAAACATATCATGTTGCCTCTGATCATTACAAAAAACAGCCAAAATAGTTTCAACCACCTTCAAAACCATCAAGCTTTTTATCAGACTGACTAAATACACAGTAAAAGGGAAGAGAAAAGGAAAACAGAAGATGAACAAAGGGCATGGGCTATAAATCAGATAAAAAGCCATGTCTATGAGCTAAGGAGCACTGGTATCATTCCAATTTTAAGAAAGGTATCTACAGGGCAGAGCTTCAGTGCCTGGCCACGGGCCCACACAGAGTCCCTGACCGAGCAAGGAAGACTTGATTCTTCCACCTTTAAGCATTCTGCTTTTACCACTGGGTAGACATACTCTGAAAACCTAGTCTTCAGCTAAACAAGCCCATTCTGTCCACTACTAAAGGAATTAATAATAATAGTAATAAAACATCTGGAAGGAAGATCCATGATAGCTACTTATAGCAAAGGTTTTATACTGAGTAGACACTCAACCAGGAATGTCTGAGCACACACAGGGTAGAAAGATTTATGAGGAAGAGCTGTAGAACTCTAGAGGCAACCCAAGGCACATATCAGAAGGGAATTTTTTTTTTAAATCTCTTCAAACACATTAGGACTCAGATGCCAGCACACGTAGCGATGGCCCCAGCCAGACAGCAAAGGCATATTGGCACCACTGTAATTTGTCCATCCACCAATATGCTTCCCAAAAAACACCCATATGCTTTCTTTTAGCTTCCATATGTTTTAGCAAGGAAACTAAAATATTTCATTAGTTTTGAGTAATTAATAATTACTTATTTCACAATAGTCACCCTCATTAAAAAATGAAAATAACTGATTGAGCTGCAGGATCCTGGCTTTCAGCTCAAGCTTCTTTCAATTTTTTTTTTTAATTCTTCCCCTCTAGGAATTGAGTAATAGAATAAAACAGCCAGTGTTGAAATATTCACACTATGGGGAACGAAGAGTTATCACACACACAGCCCAGCATTCTTCTTGACTGAGACATTGTGATTTAATAAAAAGAACATGGACTTTGGGATCGGAAAGACTTGGAATCCAATCGGGTTTGACCCCTTGTGAATAGGACTTCTGAGGAAATGAAGGGCGTTGAAAAGATAAAGCCTGCTGGATCCCTTCAAGCCAGTCCTCCCTTATTCCCAGGGAGTGATTCACAGGGTTCCCCACCGCTATCTGAAGGCCCGGGTACCACATGCCCCAAGAATGCAGGCAGTGCGCCAGTCATTGTCAGCAGGCCATGGCCAAGAGCCTTGGAATTGGTCTCAGGCCTACAGGAATGCTTCTTAAACTCTAATGAGCATGTGAACTACCTGGGGATCTTGTTAAAATACAGATTCTAACTCAAGATGTCTGGAGTGTGGCCGGAGATCTGCATTTCTAACAAACCCCCAAGTCCTAAGACCAAACTTTGAGAAGCAAGAACCTAAAAATTCTCAAGATGAAGTTAGGAAATAATCTGTAAAAATAAGATAATTGTGTCTCACTGGGCTTTGATGAGGATTACTAATAATATGTAGCTTTTATGTCTCTGTGACCAAAGTACTTGACAAGAACAACTTAGAGGGAGAAAGATTTATTTTGGACCATGGTTTCAGAATCAATCCAGGGGCAGTCAGTTACATTGCTCTGAGCCTGGGGAGTGTCAGAATTTCATGGTGGAAGGGCATGGCAGAGGAAAGCTGCTGACCTCACAGCAACCTTGCAGCCAGCAAGCAGAGAGAGAGGACAGCAGGGAGGGGTAGGATAAAACCCTTCCAAGACACACCCCCAGTGACCTTCCTCTAACCAGGTCCCACCTCCCAGTAGTTCATGCAGTCATCAGTGGATGAATCCACTAATAAAGTCAGACCCCTCATGAGCCAATTACTTCCCAAAGTCCATGTGAGAACACAGGAGACTTTGGGGAACATTTTAGATCCAAACCATAACAGATAACAATACTTCTGTGTACCGAACAGCACAGTGGTATTTCATTTGTCCTCCCAATTACTTTGTCAGTAGGGTATGATTTCCATCTTACAGACAATAAAGCTGAGACCCCAAGAAATCATCCAATTTATTTTAGGCCACATAACTAACAATGATGGGTTCCAAATCCAAGTATATCAGCCTATCAGTGTGAGCATGTACCAATGGAAGCCAAAAAATGTAATTCAGTACTGCTATAGAGTTCTGACATGAAGCCTGGTTCTTATTCTGCTATTATTCCCAGGAAATCAAACTGCTGCTTGATTTTGGTTAAATCCACTTTGGTTATGCCCCTATTAGCCTCTGCTTCCCCATCTGTAAGGTGAGGCATTGCCCCTGACAACCTCTGAGACCTCTCCCATCCTCAACATTGGCCTTCAATCTCCTGGCTCCCACAAGTGCTCACAGTGGGTCACCAGCACTAAATATTAGCTTCCCACATGTGGCAGTCATTACAACTTGGCAGGATTCAAATTTTAGCTGCTCACATCTGCATTTGTGCTGATCTAGGCATGGTCAGAAATCTATCTCTGTTAAAGTCCCACGCTCAATATAACAGGGAAAGAACAACAAACAGATTCCCCAGAGTACTGAAATTCCAATTTGGTCAATAACTCAAAGCATGATCAGGGTACTATGATCCCAATTACCCTTTGATTCCTTCTCATCTCACGTTTTGAGACAACTAACCTGATAGAAGTTTGAAAAATCGAGAGAAAATTATGAGCTGTCTATAGTGCAATTACATAACTGTTTGACTTTTTTTATTTGGCCTTATGGGTTGGGTAAGAATTTAATTAGTGAATTATAAGTGATTCAGAAAGTGTGATCTTGTCCCTCACCAAACTCCCACAGCACACAACTGCTGTACTCCTCTGGGGACCATTTACCATTTTCTACCAGAGATTTCCATGGTTTATGAACTTGCTTCATCGTCCTTATTCATATTCAGTGTTATCTCTGAAGATAGTCACATATTTTGGAGCAGATCGGGATTTAAACTCAAACTTTACTCTTTATTAACTGTATGACTTTGAGCAAATCACTCAGTTTGGTTTCTTTATATAAAAAGTGGGGGAAATAATTTTCAACTGCACAAAATTAAAATAACGGTATTAAAAATAACTAGATTTGGGTTCAAAGTGCATTTGAGCGAAAGAGTGTATTAATTGATGAAGCAGTAAGAGTTCCAATATGAAAATATCACTTCACAACTGAAGACGTGTAAATGTCCACAGCCACACGAAGCCAAACTGAGAACCAGAGCAGAACAGGGAAAAAGCACAGCAAAAGGAAATGTGTGCCAACCAAATGTCATCTCTGACTTCACACATAGAAAAACATTTTTGCCTATCCTAGCACTCATGCACAGCCTCCAGAACACCTATAAATCTCCTGAAATCGTGGCTAATATTCTCTGAAGATCCACCTTATTTTTAGATAGTTCACAAATTCATCCGAGTTTCCTAAATTTCCATAATCTTCCCCCTTCCCCCAAACACAAGTGTGTGTGCGTGCGCGCGTATGCACTCATACACAAGATATTAGAAATTACTGCCTTAAGCAAGTCCTTTAACAGGAGAGGGACCTGTCAACTGGAAGGGAAAAGATTTATTTACTAAACAAGGAATGCAAACACTATTTGTAAATCAGGAGCAAGGGAAGCTATAATGACAACCAGACCAAGCCAGAGAGAAGGTCTTTGAATTCAAGACATGGCGTGGCTACAACCTTGCTTGAGAGCTTAGATGCATCTAAGACTCATGTCAATCAGAGCTGGGGTGACCTTTGACAGCATCTCCTCCACCCACCAACTCCCATTTTACAGATGGAGAAACTGAGGCTGAAAGAAAGGCCATGCCTTCATGGAAATTATAGCAAATAAATTCAAGCCAGGATTTGAACTTGGACTTGGTAAAATAATTTCTATTCTCTGCATCTCTGTACTATGTGGGTCATGGTTAAGTATACAGAGTCAGTGATCTCTGAATTATCTGCTATCTGATGGATAATTATCGCTCTTTTCTCTGATCCTTGAAGATCCAAGAAAATAAGAGCTTGGATTTGACAAGGATGATACCAGCTCCTTGTCAGTCCCAACCCAATCCTACAAGAATAAGGCAGCAGGAAGTATCTAAAAAAGTGAGATACAGTACTGTAAATCCTGTGTAGCTCCAGCAATTGGGAATAGTAGGCATTGAACTGGTTATCAGTGTATTGGCTATTACTCTCTTGTCTTCTTGCTTAACATTCTCTCATCTGTCTTCTTAATGTTTCCAAAGACATGCAGGCAACAGACACCTAGGAGTTCATGCTCAGCCTCTAATAATATGCTATTCAGAAATGGGCAGCGGGCAGATGTCGGACAGAGTGGTAATGTCAAAGCCAAATAACCTCTTAGAGGAGGGACTGCAAAGACCCACATTCTCCTCAGAAGCCAGCCAAAACCTGTGCCATGACTGCATAGAATTAATGAAGATGCTTCAATTTCATTTATGTTTCAAAGGACATCTCACAACCTGCATTAACATTGAGATTGGTTTTGTCTGAAAGACAATGGCTCTTTAAATATTGGGAAGAGAAAGAACAATTTAGAGGAAGAGATTTCTCAGCTAAGGCAAAGATACAATTATAAAGTGAAAAGAAGGAACTGTAGCCCAGGACTAGCCATCACCCTTTAGACAAATTGGATTCCCACCCTGACCTCAAAATCTCCAGCTCTGAAATGGAAAATTTGGTCAGACTGATTCCTAGAGTCCCCTCTGTCTTCCGTATTCTAACGGTTCCTTATAGGTCCAATGATTCACCCTGGAAAAATGGAACAACAGAAGAGGAACCCTCCGTCCTCCTAAGGGAAGTGAGTCCTCTAAAAAGAGACCTGGAATGACTTCATAAAAATGGGAGGGTGAAGTTTTATTCTTTCTAATGTGAAACTGGTATCATGGGAGCTAGAGGGCAACAATCTAAAGCCACATACACTTCAGATCACTAACTGCTTTTCTGATATGTGAATGAAGTAAAAGCTAAAAAGAGTAATTACTTTCACACAGTGGTCTGTCATAAAGTCGTTGGGTTTAGGAAATGTGGCGGCCGATGGGAGAAGGGACTGGCAAGGAAACAAATCAACAGATAATGCAACATTTAACTAAAAGAAAAGCCACAATCAACTGGTACACCTCTGCCTATTTTTAGGTGCTGAAATGGACCTCAGAGAGGGAGGACGACCTGCCCAGGGAGACACGGTCACTGACAACAGAGCCAGGATTAGCAGGACATGGCTTCTGGCTTACATAATACACAAAAAAATTGCTTCAGTCTCAAAACCCACCAGATTCTATCCAGATAACTAAGCAGATTAGTTCATTTCTAACTACTTCAAATAAATACATAAATTTATGTAAGGCAGACTAGGGCTCTTTCCCCAAAATCATAATAAACAATTCACTCTGGTAAATCTACAGAAGCACATAAGAATTAATTGACTATTATTCATCTTTGTTAATGAATCACCATG
The DNA here is from genome assembly GCA_004027875.1 of Aplodontia rufa. NCBI lineage: Eukaryota > Metazoa > Chordata > Mammalia > Rodentia > Aplodontiidae > Aplodontia > Aplodontia rufa. The sequence continues at coordinate 56,347 of PVKS010006002.1, forward strand.
TTGAAGGTAGGGAAAAATCAAGTCTAGAGGAGGCCAGAAAAATGCCCTTATTCTAGAATAGATCTTGCCTATTAAAGAACATGAGGTATCAGCTCTAAATAGTAAACAGGGTATATAATTTCAGATTCCAAGGAGTATAGCTTTAAATAGATTTGGTTTGGAAATGGGACAGGGGAACACACTGCAGTTAGTAAATCAACATTGAAATCAGAAAAACAATGATTACCCTCATTAAGTGGTTTGGTTACCTGTTGACACTTCCACTCTCAGGTCTAATGATTTATTTAAACTGTTATTCTCTGTTCACTACTGCCACTGGTGCCATTAATTATCACAGATTATTCTATATTTGTACAAAATACCCCCAAAATATTTACCTCCCCACCTTCCACAGGTTATTTTATAAGTTTTTAATCCTTCCTTCCTGACTAGCTCCTACCTCCAAAATATACAGATTAGATTCATGGACAGATAATTAAATAGGTGAGTGGGAGGGGGGTGGCTAGACAAATTAAATTCAACTTTCTCAAGAGCCATTTTTTGAAACATTTCATGACTTAAACACCTTTTTGTAGTTTCAAAATGGATTTCAATGGGGAAAGGAAACATAGCTAACCATTTTTTAAAGTTTATCCTACTCACATTTAACAACTAGCATCTGGAGGAAAGGTCATATGATGACTATAGTCTCTACACAAACAAGTTCTGCCTGTGAGAGTCATCAAAATTAATCGGCGATGCCTAGAGGAGATTCTTTCCTGATATATTTGTCCATGAAAATAATACATTGAAAAGAAATTTTTGAAGGGACATTTTGCGGACTAGAGTAGGTCTAAAAGATTGGGCAGAAAACATTCTTTTATGGTGTGTGTGTGTGTGTATTAATAATGCTCTGTTTTATAGGAATGAGGGGAAAATGATCTAAGAAATTCAAGTGGGTGCAATATCTGAGTTAATCATAGAAGTTGTCATGTCCCACCCACCTGTTTGTATGTGGTATGTTCTTTTTTAATATATATGACAAATGTTAGCTTTGAAAATCATATTAACTTAACACCATAATCTCTACTTAATACCAAATTGCTAAGACCTACAAATATTGAGCAAAACCAACCAACCTCAGGTTTTCCAAAAGTCTGTACAACTAAACTCATGGTTACAATTTAAAATCATAAAAATACTATACCAAATACATAAACAACATATCCAGGAGAATTAATATTCATTGTACTTTAAATGATATCAAATCTTCTACCAAGTCACACTCTAAAAAGACTACACTGAGAAACATCCTGTTGACTAGTTCTCCCTTTCTTTAGCTAAGACTTCTAAAAAAGTATACAGTACAGCTTACTAGAAAGTGCAGATGCCAGCAGGTTAGCTGAAAGAAAAAAAAAAAAATCACACTGCAAATCTTACTACTATGATGCTTCTTTTGAAAAGTTTTCCTGCCATTGACCTCCATTTTCTTGGTATACTCAAGACCAATGTATTCATCAGGCAAAGGCCTACCTCCTCCACACTGGCCCCCAATCGAGTGACAGGCAGATTTAATGGGTCCTGAACTTCAAATGATTCAAGTTCATGTTCTATGTTCTTGGGACTTTGTTGTTGTTATCATTGCAACCTTGGATTATATCTTTTTGAGATGATTTGTTGGGCAGATGGGAAAATAATCAACCCTACAAATATTCTTTGGTCCCTTCAGAGACCAGTAATTCTGGGAAGATAATACAGTGAAAAATACACTTAAGGAAGGGCAAGAAGACTGGGGGAAAGCTCTCCTTCCACATACTGAGGATTCAATAAATACATGAGAAAAGGTTCTACATCATTAGCAATTAGAGAATTGCAAATCAAAACTTCACTGAGATTCCACCTCAAGCCTATCATAGTGGCAAAAATGAAAAATATGAACAATGACAGATACTGGAGGGGATGTGGGAAGAGAGGAACACTGTCACACTGTTAGTGGGACTGCAAGCTTGTACAGTCACTCTGGAAAGCAGTGTGGAGGCTCCTCAAAAAACTAAGTCTTATGACCCAGCTATCCTACTCCTGGTATTTTCCCAAAAGAGCTAGAATTGATATATTACAGAGATACAGCTTCATCAATGTTTATAGCAGCTGAATTTATTATAGCTAAACTGTGGAACCAACCCAGACAAGTGGATTCAAAAACTGTGGTACATATATACAATGGAATTCTACTCTGCTATTAGAGAATATCATGGCTTTTGCAGCCAAATTGATGGAGATGGAAAAAATTATGCTCAGTGAAATATCCCAAACTCACAGACCCAAGGGCCAAATGCTTTCTCTCATATGTGGAAGCTACAATACAATTGGAAACAGACTGAAAGTAGGCTAAGCTAATAATAACCTCAAAATAGGTGAATTTTTACACAAACAGGGGGAACCCTGCCTTTGATGCTAGGGGATGAAGAGAGGGGGGCAGGGGGTATGGGAATGGGAGGGTCATCAAGGCAGCTGGAGGGAGGGAGTAAGGGGGTGTTATCAACCCAGTGGGGAACCTTCCACTTATGAGAAGCCCAACTAACACAGGAGTAAAGTAGGGAAACGTGGGATCAGGGGGAACCAAAATGGGGGAGATCATGAACTGGCATCAGCCTTGGCTTGCACTGTCATTATGCATGTGTGCATGAATGTATGGCAATGATTCCCTCCTAGATGTAAGACTATGTTGAAAGAATAAAAAAAATAAATGTCAAAGCTATTTAAAGATTAGTAAACAATAAGAACATTTTAGTATATAATACATTACAGACAATCAAGCATTCATTAAATCTGAACCTTTTGTATTTTCCAGATATTCATGTTCTTAGTATTAAGCCTTAAGAGGAAGAAATTTAAAAGGAAAGTGAAATTAGGATGACAAATGTAGAGTACATTACTATCTTGGACATTTTTCAGGTTTTGTTGCTCATGAAATACCTTTGCATTCCTTCAGTTGAGGGTAAAGTCAACCTTGTAAATTACTGGCCCAGATGCTTCTTAGCATTTATTTCCTAAGCATGAAGTCACCGCTCCTCTCTTACCTCAGGCAGCTGGCTCTTGGAGTGGAGAGCAGACAGGAGGTTCAGCCCACTGAAGTGCTAGCACCTGTAAATGAAGTAGGTAGAAGTTACTCTTGGGCACTAAGTCTGTTTCTATTCATCAATAATCACAACCTCTCATATCAGTACAGCAGTTTCTTATTTTGCAAAACCTTTCCACATTCATTACTTCATTTTACCCCAGAGACTGACGGAGAAACAGGAAGGGATTTTTCTATCCTAGATGAGGGAACAAGAAGGGACAGAAAGGATGAGAAGGAAACTAAAATCTCTCACATGACTAACTTCACAAATGCTATGTAAAATGGCCATTGCCATACTTAATTCACACACATGGAAACTGAAGTTCAGAAAAATTAAGTTGCCTAAGACCACATAGTATATAGTACATAGCAGAGAGCAGGAGTTTGAAACCAGGGGCTCTGCTTACTGGTTCAATGATCTTAAAAAAAAAAAAAAAAACTTTGCTTTTACTAGGTTACCAGGATGGGAAACAAAAACCAAACTCATTAACTTGGTACATAAGGTCTGGTGGAGGGGAAATAATAAAGAAAAACCAGCTGACTGACATGAGGACATAGGAAAAACACGTGGGATCTGGAGGTAGACTTGCTCTCTTGCCATTGACTTGAGGCCAGTTACTTAAATGCACTGAAGGTCAATGCCCTCATATTTAAATTAGGATTATAATATGTAATTCTCAAACAAAATTTTCCTAAGTTAAACTTTTTTTTGAAGAGCTTTCTTCCATTATTCCTTATCTCTAAAGGTAGAATACAAAATGACAGGCTTTTTCCAATGTTTACGATCAAAGGATGAAGTTATAAGCACACAATGCCAGAAATTATCTCTGGGTTGGATATTTCTTACATTCATACTCCCTGGTTTTTAAAACACGCAATATTTATTTACATCAATTTCACACAACTTCACCAAACAGCAAACAGCACAAAGATATTTCTCAAATAAAAACATTAGAACTAAAAAACTTGGGGCTGGAGGGCCTCAGCAGTTACAGTGCTTGCCTAGCATGTGCAAGGACCCAGGTTCCAACCCCAGCACCACATACACAACTAAGTGTCAGAGAAACAAAGGCCAGATGAAAAAAATAAAAGTGATTCTCTCTCTTTCTCTCACTCTCCAGACCCCCTCAAGAAAAAAACTCAAATGTTCTCTGAACCCCCCAAAAGCAAGAGTCATAGCTGCAGGCAAAAGACCCATATCATTTTAAAATTTACATCTACAATCATGCCTTAGGTTCAAAGAAATGGAGCCTCCAACAGAACTACAAGAACAAAAGAATCTGGCTTAATAGATCAATGTATTAAAAAGCTTAAGTAGTTTCATTAAAATGCTCCATTTTCATAAAGCATTCAAATATGATTAAAGAACATAGTTGATAAGTTGCCCTGTAAGAAACTCATAGTCTGCCACCAGAAGCTAAATATTAATCATTTTTTAACATTGTATTTTATCTTATAATTTGGGACATAATATATATGGCCATTACATCTCAGATCATCTTTATTAAAACTCCAACGAGACATTTATTACTCCAATTTTATAAATAAAGAAACCAAACTTTAAAGATCACAAGATGAACATGGAGCAGATAAAATTTCAACCGAAAGCCATTAGTAGTCTTCTACTACACGATGTAGCTTCCCAAGTGGGAGCATGCTACTTGGAAAAAGTAACTTAACTTCAGGAAATGGAAGACAAATTCATATCATAAAATTCAGTTGTCAAAGCACATTTCATTTTGGGTTCTGTTTCATTAGCAAGTGAAAGGAGAGGGAGAAGACTTCACATCTGTGGTCTAACCAGAAGGTGACACATTACAAAGCTGAGACAGAAGGAGGGATCGAAGCAGGGTTACCATAAACACTTTCTCAGATCTCCCCAGTGAAGTTTCACAGATGCAACATCCTCAGGCAAAATGTTAAAACACAAACCATAAAACAAGGGCCTGCACCAGAGACTTTTTGTGAAGAATCCTCCATCAATAAATCACATCTTAAGTAGTGGAAAAGCTAGAGTCTTCTGCAGCCCTCTTCGCATGGTTTGGGCCTCACATGCCCTCAGTAGCTCCTGGTTATTTTATAATGTGATGAAACTCTCCCCATGAAGACATCTGGGACAACTGGCAAATCCCACTCTAGCCTCTTGGTAATGAAGTCATATATCCTCAGCTGCCTCTGTGTACTAGAGGACTGCTGACCAAACCTGGCATGGCTGCAGCCCTGGTCAAACCACCTTCCTCTTCAAGAAAAATGCTTACCTCCAGAAGCCATTTCAGCCAAAAATAATCTGTACCATCAAGCTCAAACTTGCAAGAGTTCAACCTATTAATTAGAATCTATGAAAAGCAAACCTCATGAGACCTAGTTGAGACTGCTATAGGATTATTAATAATTTCTACTGTAGTTTACAGAACAAAGGATATAATACATGGAGCAAAGGCAAGACAGAGAAAGCAAGGAAAACGACAGGGAGAAGAGAAAAAGCAGAAAGGAAATGAAGGACAGGGAACACGGAGAGACCAAACAGAACTGTTTCAACAACTTTCTCACAAACTCTGGTATCTTGGATCTATGACCACACTCAAAGACAAGTTTTCAGAAGCATAACCCTTAGCATGATGATCCTAGTATTACGAATAAAAAGCCTAAATGGAATGAGACCAACATAAAGATAATTTACATGTGATATTTTGTTAAGGGCTATAATACAGATGAGCAAGATGACAGAGCCTTAAAAGATACTTCCATTACAGTCAACGAACTGGATATTTTCTAACCCTGTTGTCCCAGATGTTCTTTAGTAATAGGGGTGTTATTACAAAAACAACAAGGGGATGGAGAGTGGAGGGCCTGGTTTCTGGCTTTAACCCTAAAATCCCCAAATATCTTAACTCAAAGTTGTAAGAAATATACATTTTGTGTGTGTGTGTGTTTCTTTCATCATAGGTCTTGACCACTGTCATCCCTAAATCACTATGGGAAGACCAAGAAATATTTTGCCTAGATTTTGTGCATTTTCCTAAATTTCACGTGGCAGCACAGGTAGTGGTAAGAGGTATACATACTCTAAGATTTGCTTAAATTAAGTAGTGAGAAATTTTTAAACATGGAAGTTTGAGCCCAGAAGCAACTGAAATGTTAGGTTAGGACACAGGTATTACATGACAAATATGGATTGTCCTCCACTCCAGTCCTCAAATCCCACATGAGAACATTTTTAAAATGTACTCTCACCTGCCACCCGAAGATGCTTATCAAGAATACAACATATTCTGTAGCTTATGAATGATTTGGTTGTCTCATTAAAGTAATGTTTGTCAGTATTTAATTGCTTTCCTCCCTGATTTTAATTTCCTCACCTGTCAGCATCGATCAGAGGCACTGCAATCATCTGACACACTGGCTGATTGTGTTGAAATTAATCAGATTTTTAAAACATAAATTGCTTTGGCCTAAAGGTAATGCTCAACTTCATAATGTGATATTTATAAGGGTTCTATCAATGGAACTTATAATCTAGAAGTTAAATGAAAGACTTCAGGAATTCTGAGCAGAAAGGTAAGCACATTGCCAACCTTCAACAATGAACTAAAAGATTTGTGAGTGTGAGTGTGTGTGTGTGTGTATATGCATATGTGTGTTACATCATTTAATTAAATACATATATGTATTTTTTTGAATCACCAAATTATCACTGAGCAGTATTAGGCATGTTAACAGGCACTTTGGGGTAATCAGAAGAGTAAAACACAAAGCTAAAAATGTTTTAAACTCAAAGTTTGGACAACCAGGTAAGAATTTGCTCACCTTGGCAAAGTAGCTACCAATCTCGTCACTCAAAAGTTCCATCTTATATTTATAATACCAGTATATACCTGTGCTTTCACACAGATAAATGATTGAATTCTTCACAATGTAGAATGGTACAATTAATGTTCTTACTACTAAGAGAAATCTTTTCATTTGGTGAGAGACAATGCCAAGGCACAGAGACTGTTTCCTAGATACCTGGTTATGCATAGACCTGGTCTTATGAAAGCGAGCCAGAATAGAGGAAAAATTTAATTGCAAATCCCCCACACAGAATTATTCAGTGTTAACTCTTGTGCTAATCTCTATCAGAAACAGCGCTTAAGACATTCAGGAAACCCTCAAGCACTATGCATGTAAATGATAGAGAAATGCTGTAATGAGTCCTAACATCATGGGACTATTTTTATGCATTTATGTTGGTATTCCTACTTGGAAATACAGAAATATGCATTAATGTAATAACTGGGTCCTAAAAGCAAGCTCACATTACCACCATACCTATCTTAGAGTTATTCCGCTGATCCTAAGACTCCCAAATTAAGCAGTAGAATGGAAGATTTGGGATGCATGCAATGGGTAAGGTTGGCCAAGGTTAACAAATGCAATTTAGAGGTTGGTTCTCGCAAAAACATAACCAAACCCCAGTGTGGTTCTAGTCTTTCTAGTAGACACTGAGCCCCCTACTTAACCTTAAGTGTTTCCCTTGATGTAAAGTTTTTCTAGATCCAAAAAGGTTTGATGAAGCATTTTAAGACCACCATAACATCTACTTGTACATAGAGATCACTAAAATTACATTATTTTATCACTTTTAGTTGATCATGCAAATTTAAGAGCAGTACCTTGACTAACAGTTTCTTGAATCAGAACCCCAAGTTCAGAACTTAGACCTTTAGAATGTACTTTTAAAAAAGAAGTTGATTGGGGGCTGGAGCGATGGCTCAGCGATTTCGGCACTTGCCTGGCAAGCACGAGAACCCAGGCTCAAACCCCAGCACCACGTACACAACTAAGTGTTGGAGCAACTAAGGCCATGAGAAGAACTAAGTAGTTTCTTTCTGTCTCTCTCACTGTCCCTCTTTAAAAAAAAAAAAAAAAAAAAAAGTTGATTGAGAGCGTGAACAAACGAACAAGGCATTCCATGGAACTCCTACAACACTCAGATCAGCACACTCCATGTAAGACGTGCCTAGTGAATATTTGCTGAGGTGAAATTAATTGAACATTTAATTCTTTAAAAATTTACAATTAAATGATTCCAGAAGTTTTTAGGTGAGGTGTTCAGGAAGGAGTGAAGCAACCCTCAATGAGCCAATCATTAACTCTTCAGGGATGTCAGAAGACTAAGGCTCAACACCTGAGCAATTTATAAAATTCGTGTAGAAGGAAATGAAATCTACCAAGAAGATCATGTTTACGTTCCAGATAAAATATAGAAGGGAAGATAAATCTAGGGATGATGGGAATTTTCATAGGAATATAAGTATTAATAAAATCCAGACAGAGAGGGAAATAGGGAGAGAAAGAGAGAGGAACTCTGAAAATAATGAAATTTAAACACCAGCTACATGTGTATAAAAAAAGAAAGGAAGAAAAGGAATCAATGGATATACCAAAGTAAAAAAGAGTTAATCCAGATAAGTCATATTGATAGTACAGTAATTACCAGATTTGGGGATGGTGAAGCGGGTAGAGGTAGGAAATAAAAAAATGTAGCTCAAAAGATACAAACTAGCAAATCATAAATTGAAATGTAAAGTGTGAGGACTATAGTTAAGAATGGTATCCTATATTCACAATTTTGCTAAATAGATAATCATTTTTGACACAGGAGGAAAAAATTGGTAACTGTGATTAATGGATATGCCGATTTGTCCTACCACGTAACCACCTTGCTGTACATGCATCCCATCATGTTGTATACATTAAATATATACCAAAAAAGTTTATCAAAAGCAAAACTGCATTCAAAAACTTAAAATTTAAAAAAGTAATATTTACTAAACATTCTGTTTCAGTAACTGGATTAGGCAATTTATATACATTTATCTTTAATATTCTTGGAAGTCATTATTATGTCCACTTTGAATCTGGGGAAATTGAGGCTTAGAAAGATGAACTAACCTGATCAAGTTCAAACACATCTAATAAGTGTGGTATTAAAAAATCACAACCCCGCTTTTAAACCCATAACTTCTGTTTCCACTATGCTATCAGAAAAAAGTAGACTTAAAGGAGCCCCATAGAATTGGATGACAATGATGAAAATCCAGAAAATAATACTGAAATGAGGAAAGCACAGAGTACATCTATTGATGGCCTCTCACAAGATGTCCAGAGCAAGGCAAAGCCTGAAAGAGGAGGCAGATGAGGGAATGCATGCTAAGTTGAAGTACCTGACATCTCATGTGTGAGCCATATCATACTTCTCCAAAACATGAAATACTAGAAATAATGAGGCTGAAATGATGGAAGATTCAGTTTCAGAGCAACTCAAGGAAAAACTTTAAAAATGAAGCTGTTCAGCAACAGAACAAACTGCCTTACTGAAAGCTGCAAGTGTTCAAGTAGAGGCCAAGTGGCCATCTGTCAGAGAAGACACACGTGACATCCTCCTGGCAGTGGGAGGGATCCTGCAGGAAAAGATGGGCATTGGCATTCTGTTTTCAGCAGCACAGTAGTGGAAGACAGACAATAGCTCAGATCTCTAAATAAAAATCTGAAGGATCCCCTCCAAAGAAAAGATCCTGGGCTTCCATTTGAAGTCTCTATGGGCCAACTGATTCAATAAGCATGAGACAGACGCATCCTTTGGAAGTCCAGACAAGAGGCAGGAAACACATTTTGCAGAGTTCAGCCAGCTACCACTAACCTAATACACAGCTAGGAAAGACCACACCTAAAAAAGAATGAATAAAACGAAATGATTTGCAGAAGTCTATAAGGGCAAGAAATATCAGTTTTGCGGAAAAAAAAGTCACTAGAGTTCCAGGATTGGAGCTACTAATCGACAAGGGTAAAATAAAGGATAAATGAGATTATACCTTGAGGAAACCAAGAAAGACATGAAGAAGAACTAGGAAGAAGCTAATAAACCTTGACTCAAAAAGTTCACAGGTGGAGAAGGCAAATGAAAGCTGGATGAGAAGGGAAAAATAAGATCTTGGAGAACATCCAATTTGTCTGAAAATAAGAGAACAATACATTTCAGCCTCCGCGATCCTCCTTTTACCCTTTATCAGATTTACTCATAAGTAGTCACACACAGGGCCACCCACAACCCCTACTCCCCAAAAATGCCACTTTAAAATGGAAGAGCGCTGTAAAAGGGAACATATGCTATCTGGGTCCAATTCTATTACCTTTCTCATCATTCTTCATTACAATTTCACATTCTGATTAGTTTTACTAAGGAAAAACAGTTCACAAAAAATATTAACCATAACCAAAAGCAAAGGTCAGAAAATTTTATTGGGAAACCTCCCTCCTAAAGGATAGGGGAAGAGGGATAGAAAAAATAAGAGGAACGGGAAGAGAATTAAGGGAGTATCCACTGGAATGACATGAAAAATTATAGTTGTGCATATAATTTTCTTTTCTGTGATCTTAAGTAATTTAATCCATATAATAAGTATCCCCTTCAATCCAAACTCATGGATTCTTTCTTCCCCACAGATAAAAAAACATTATTTGGTGACAATGAGTCACCAGATCCTGTCACTATCCTCTCAATCTTACCAAAGACAACCCCTGTTCTGTTTAGAAACAGTTCTGGTTACTACAGCAAAGCAGAAGACCGCAGTGTGAGTGGAGAGTAGGGAACTTGGGCAAAGTTTCTAATAGATTAAAAATTAACTGCAAATCAGTCAATAGGTGTGTATATTTGTCATCACCATCTTCAAGAAAGAAGTGTAGAAATATTTACCTTGAAATTCCTGAAACTGAGCCAGGAATCCAAAGGATAAAAAAACAAATTAAATTCACTAACAACTGTCTTCTGGCTCAGCTCTGTCACTAACTCATGCTGCCACCCTATGCAGGTCTCCTACTGTCCTCTCCTGTAAAATAAAAGGACTGGATTGGGTTTTTTTTTAATTTTTAATATCCCTATTGAGATATCATTGACATATGAAAGTTATACACATTAAATGTATATGACCTGATGTTTTGATATATGCATATATACTGTGGATTGATCACTTCTACATAATAATCATCTTTTTATTATTTTTCATTGGTGCATTATAATTATACATAAGTGGATTAAGGCTTATACACACATACACATAATTTGGAGTGTGTGCAGCAGAGATTTAAGATCCATTATCAAACGTCACATTTAATATTTTAACACTTATCATATGCTATACATCTTCCCATTTCCCTTCCATCCAGCCCTGACAACCACCATCCAACTCTCTGCTTCTAAAACATCAACTCTTTTCCATGCTTATCTCACTCAGCAAAATATCCTCCAGCTCCATCCATGTTTTTACAATTGTCAGGATTTTCTTAGATTTTAAATTTTAATGATAACCCAAAATGTGTTTGTGTATATGCATGTGTGCACCACTACAACATGTTGAATAGATACAGAAAGTATGGTACATGCATACGATTGAATACTATTCAGCCATAAAATCTCATCTGGACGACAACATTGATGAACCTACAGGACATTATGTTAGCTAAAATAATTCAGACACAAAAAGCGGATGCTACACTATATCTCTTGCTCTTAGGTGGGATTTTAAAAAGTAGATTTCATAGAAGTAGTGAGTAGAACAGTGGTTGCCAGAGGTTGGAGAAGAAAAAAGGAAGGAGCTGAGAAGAGTTCGGTCAATAGGCAAGAAGTTGTAGTTAGGAGAAATAGGTGCTGGTATGCTCTTGTACAGTAGGGTGAGTATAGTCAATAATGAAGTATTATATAATTTAAAATAGCAAGAAGAGAGGATTTTGAATGTTTTACCCCTAATAAAAGTGTTTGAGATGATAGAAATGTTAATTTTCCTGATCAGATCATTACACATTGTATATATGTGTGAAAATATCACCCCCTAAATTTGTACAATACTTATGTGTCAATTAAAAACGAGGTGCTGGAGCGGTGGCTCGGTGGTTACAGCGCTTGCTCGGCATGCTCAAGTACGCAGATTCAAACCCCAGCAACCCACGTACACAACTAAGTGTCAGAGCAACGAAAGCCACGTGAAAAACTCAATAAAAATTGATTCTCAGTCTTTCTGTCCTCCTTTAAAAAAAAAAAAAAGGGTCTGGATTCTATCAGTGGCTCTTAATTTGTGATACTTAGATACGTAGGAGTCCCCAAAACCTTTCCAGAAATGCACAAGTTCAAAACTCTTTTCATCATAGTGCTGAGATGCAATGAGCTTTTCACACTGTATTTACTGACAATTTTTGCCGAAGGTGCAAAGACGATTGTGGGTAAAGCTGTTGGAGTTTTGATATGAATCAAGGCAGCAGCACCAAACTACAGAGACAGTCACTGTATTTCTCACAACAGGACATATGTAGTAAAGGCGGACAGGGAGCCAGGTTCACGGAATTAAACCTCTGTCCTTGAATACACACCTTTTTTTAATATTCTATATGAAGAAATAGGAAGTACCCATGAAACACCTGGGCTAAATATCATACAACAATTGTTATTTCCAAGAAATACACTTATGTGTCTGTTTGAGACTTGCTAACTATCCAATTTTTCCAAGGAACATCATTTTTTTTTTTTTAAACAATGACTGACAAATTATAGTTGTTTAAACTTAGGCTTTCTTGGTTTATTTTTAAGAAAATGTCTGGCAAAACTTATTATTTCAAGGAAAACAACTAATGGGATTCGTTCCCAGTAATAAAACTCAAGCTTTAAAGTGAAAATTAGAATTTTGGAAACCTCACATATACTATTGTGTACTTGATATCATCCTAATACCTCAAGTACTTTCTTGATGAAATCAGTGAAATAATTTCATTGTAGAATGAAATATGTTAACATTTATTTGGAAGACCTGCAGAATTCAGTGAGCCCTTATTTTCCAAATAAGCAGTGCACAATGTTACAAAATCAAAAGAAAAGATTCAATTGAAGTGAAAATTAGACCAATGGATTCAAGACAACAGAGTATAAGAAGCTCATCAATGTGATTTCAGATTCCACACTGGAATTAACCTTTAGAAGCTGCAAAGACTTTAGTAATTATCAAAACTATCAAGTTTTGGTATAGTATCTAAAAAGAAAATCCACTATTACCTCTCTATTTCTTTTTCATCCAACCAGATAGTTATACAAAGTTGAGTTTCTTTCCACACTTGAATCAAAAATATGTATCCCAACATATTAAATGCAGAATCTAGACACCACTTTTCCCACTGATTTTGTTTTTAAAATGTACAAATATCTTCATATACAAATATTTTTCATTCAACTATCTTTATTTCTAAGTTTTAATATGACAAATATCATTCATCATAACCCACATAAATAAAACTCATTTTTGTGAGTCTAATGCAATCCAGAGATGGAACCATTGGGCTAGATGAGATTTCCACTCCCTCCCTGTCCATCACTAACTTCTAAGTTCTAAAACCATTAGGAAAGAAGGAGTGGCTCATCTCTACTTTCAGATCCTACCACCTGTTTACCATTATGGAACCATCACTCTAGGGAGTCTCTGGAAACACTGAAACATGTATAACTTCACTATGAGTAGACCATGGGTTAGTTTAAAAAAAATTCATTGGGTGCCTTCCCCAGGCCAGACAGTGGTTAATAGGGCACCTGAATCAGAATCCAGACTCCATTGCTACTTAGGATATACTCTTGATGAAGATACAAAACCTCTCTGAGCCTGTTTTCTTCAATGTAAAATAAGATTGACAGTGAAAATGATTTCATAAGAAATTGTGTAGACCCAATGAAATAACCCATTGAAGAGTTCAATATACACACCATCTAGCATATCTCAGTTGCCAATTCATTTATTTAGATCACAAGACAGAAGGAAAATTACTCAGGAGTGTTGGCTTCCCACCTCAGGAACAGAGGAATCAGTCCATGGCCAGGAAGGAAATCACGATTGTAATCATGACCAAGCAACTATGCAAGTTCCTAAACTTTATGTGGCCAGATGAGCAAGCAGTTCAGACCCAATGTCATTCTCAGCACTGTTCACAAGACAGGGGATGACAAGAAAGGATTCAAACCAAATTCCTGATTATACAAAAAAGAAAAGTTTCCCTTTGGGCAAAAAATCACATTCATTGTATCTCTTTACCTCACTTACACTCCAGAAAGGAAAAAAGTTAATTGTGCTGGGTTTTGCCTGTAATCCCAACTACTCAGGAGATTGAGGCAGGAGGATCTCAAGTTCAAAACCAGCTTAAGTAAGTGAGGCCCTGCCTCAAACAAAAATAACAAGCAAAACAATTAACTTAAAAATGAATGAGGTTGGGGAAATATAAGGATGCTTATCAATCCAAGGACAAAGCAAAAGGATGCTCTCATATTACTAAAAATTGATTAGAAGCAGGAAAGAGGGAAGCAGCCCCTCTTTACATTAGGAGGAGCAGACATACGCACATTTACCTACAACTTCTTGGTAAATACATTAAGTAGTTAATCATTAATTATGCTGGTAAGGTCCAATTTCACTTTTAATGGCAAAAGAAGAATGCCCCCTTTATTTTACTCTATTTCATCCACTTGAAGTATAACCACTTCAAGTGGCATTTGGCATTACCTTACTTGCACGATAAGACTTTAATGTCTGATTGAATAGAATGATGTAAGTTACACTTCCAGAATGATGTACAGAAACCATCATGCCCCCTTAACAGCACTTGGATCTTCAATCAGGAAATTCAATTTTAGCTGCAAAACTATGTTTTGGCAAAAGTGCAATTGAACTCAGTGTACTTGTCACATTTCTAAATATACTCTGGTCACCATGACAACAAGGGAGACTGATGGATTGCTTAAAAGAGTACGGTATATTTAATTGTCAGCATTTTAAACTGACTCAGAAAAAAATGCTGTGTGATAGGTCTACTCACCATGGTTACTGCCAGCTGAGTCCATAATAATAAAAGGTTCACATACGTACATTACCAATGTGCGCACAAAGAACGTAAAAGTCGGAAGGCCTGGTATTTTCAATCACGCCACACACCAAACTTAAGGATTTAGGAAAAATTTGTTCTCATTAAGTTGCCATTCAAAAACCTCTCTCCCAGAATGGTCAGATGAATCCCAGGACCTACATCAACACTCAAGGCCACTAGAGCAAACCAAAATCAGGTGCCAGTCCCCGGTTCCCTCTCATAGACTAAAGAAAAATCTGAGAGCATTTGCTCCATAAATGCCTGGGATAGAACACAGGAGAGAACTCTTTGTTCTTTCTTTCACATAGTCATGCTTCCCAATGATTATCTTCTAGGAGCCAATCATTTCCTTAACACTTCCTGAGCCAAGATCTTCTATGGGTTAGAGATGCAACAAGCAGCCCTCAAAGAGCTGGCATCCAAAGACAAGAGGAAAACAAAAAGATAAATAATCCATTAAGGAGAAGGAAATAATCAAAATGAAATGATCCATTAAGTCATTTCATTTACTATACACAGCATCCAACATATAGCATGCACGCAGCAAAACTTCATTATTATTATAACTAACATCTCTCACCAAAACAGTTTGCAACGTACGTAAATCATGCATCCAGAGAAACTTACATACTAGACAGAATATAAAACAAGATCACTGGGGAAAATGCTGAGGGAGGGTGTGCTGTTTTAGCCAAAGATTAGGGAAAATGTTTAACAATATGACACTTGAGCTAATTCTTACATTATGACTCCAAGCCAGTTTTACATGAAATCAGAGGTAGGTTAGACTTGGTTTATATCCCAGGCCAAAGATAGGCCAGTATGTCCACAGCTTATCAAGTAAGCAAAGGCATGAGGGTATGAGTAACCTCTCAAGTCTTTGGAGGCTACAGAAAGATATTCTGGATATTTCCAGACACCACAGAAGTGTGCTTCAGGAGGGAAGAGGAAGTATGTAATTGATATGATCCAATTAACAATTTCAGATCTTACCAGGTGGTGTAGAAAAGGTTATAAAAGGAAAGCAAAAAAATATGGAGACCAGATCACACTGGAGGTAATGAACTGCTTTTTGGATTGAGGTAGGTGCAAAAGAGGAATGAGAACAATCAGAATCAGAAAATATAGTGGAAGTATGGAATTCATGCATTGGCCAAGAATGTATTCTGAACAAGGAGGTGGCAAAATCAGTGGACAGAGGTTCCATACCACTGCATAAAACAGAGCCATGACAGGTCTGGGGAGGGCGTAGGATATGATATTTCCAGAAAGTGTCCAGATGATGCTGGTACTCTGCAAACCACACCTTGAGAACCAAGACTCTAGGACAGTCTGGAGGCAGGAACACAAGTAGAGTCAGAGAGGAGAGCCTGGCTTAGGATAATAAGTAAAATACAGAAAAAAGGAGAAATTCAAAAGGTTCAGCAAAAAAGAAACTACCCAATATTTGCAGACAAATAATCTACAAGTAGAAATTAAAAAGATGGTGGTATTGATTCTGAGCTTTCTTTAATGAAAGTGTTAATTATATAATATTAAGTAATATTTCATGTAGTCAGGCGGTTACAGATAATAACAAGAACAACAGTAGTCATTTAATTGGAGAGCTTGTTCTCTGCCAGGCACATTACAACATGTACCACCTTCAAATCCAACAATAACCTTATTTTTATTTAACAAATGTCAAGCTGATGCTCAGAGACCTTATGCACCCAGAAGCACTTCTACGTCAACTGGATTCAAACCCAGAATGGACCCCAAATTCCATGATCTATTTCATTTTGCCTAAGAAGTTGAATTTGTAGAAGAACGTGATGCTTGCCTAAGGCACTCATCTTCAATGTCAGGGTCACTTTCTACTTTAAACTTCAAGTCTACAACTGTCAACACTTTATCCATGTAGTCTAGAAACATGGGCATATAATAGTCAAGTCCAGGTGGCCAGGCGACAGAACCTTGACTCACTTTGCATCCACAGAAAACCTGACTTAAGTGTTTCACAGCCATTCACTGCGCTCATGCACAGATGTGCACTTGTACTACAGTGCTTTTTCATAGTGCTGTGTTAACCTTTGATTTTATCTGCTTCTCCATTGCAAAATTTTCAACCCAGAAACTAATGGCTCTCTGCACCAGAGATGTGTTTGGCGTGAGAATGTGAGAAAGAGGCTCTCGTTGTGAAGATGCATGGGGAACGGTAATAGGTATTGACAAGGCATCAGCAGATAAGAAAGATGAGCTTCGACATTTCCCCAGCCCAGGAAGTGGGTAAGAAATGAGCCACAAGATCCTCCTTGTAGTCACCCACACTGTGCTTTCCCAGGATGATTCACAGGTATGGCTCCACGGACTGACAAAGGGGACCATCTCAGGAAGATGAAAGGATGTTTTTATGCCTGCTCTCCTCTTCTGTTTTTTTTATTTGTTCCTTCTCAAGTAATAACTATTAATTGTGCTACGCGGGCAGTACAGAGATGAGTCTACCGGGAAGCCAGCACCAATCCATCAAGTGCTTTTAGCCCAAGCTTTTTAGAAGCAATTGCTTACCACATTTTCACTGCTCTTTTTCTCACAGCTAGAATTAAAGTGGATTTCACCACACAATCATCCCAATGCCTTTCTCCCCCACCTCTGAATTGAAGACAGAAGAGGGCTATTGGCCTGTCACAAGCAAAATCAGACATATGTGAGAAAAACTATTCATTTAATTTTAGAAAAAGTACTAGATCCTAAGGTAGGTACCCTACATACATTAGCAGATAATAACTCTATAAAGCAGATATTGTCCACACTGGACAAAGACATGAGTGCTCAGAGGAGAAGAGGTACTTGTCTAGAATCATGCAACGGGTAGACAGCACAGCCAGGAAGTAAACACAGATCTTCCAACTCCAAGGCCAAAATTGTCTTTTGCTATTATTACAGCTGTCCTGCACACTTTCAGAAGCACTCACAATCTTCTATTCTGTTCTACCAGAGAATTGAAGCTTCAAATGTTACCTGGAAGTGAGGCTGTACATTAATAGGAACAGTCAGCAATTAAGTCATTCTCTGATGGTTCCCTCTGACCAAGATAAGATGCTCTGGAGGTGGTCTCAGAGATTATTCCAAGTCTGTACCATGCCCGTTCTGGAATCACAAAAGCTTTTCAATTTCCTCTGACAAAATAACATCATACAAAGCTCATGCTCAGCCTCATGTCAGGCACTGAAGGAAGAACCAAGAGTGTGTACATAATGGAAGACTGAGGGCCTGTAAGCCATGTGTTCACAGAGTGCCTGGCTCATTATAAATCATAATAAAATAATTAAAGGAGAAGTTAATTTAATCCAAGATTAAACCTGCCCTTTCATTATTATTCCCACATCCACGTATAGATAGATGTTGAAAAGGATCAAATAACAGGAAAAAAAGAAGAAGAATCAAGTCCTGAGGCTTTAGGATATAGTATCTGTGCAGGGGTAAAGATTAATATATGTAAGCTGCATCCTTTTATGTCTCCCTTATCCAGAGGGGGTGTGAGGTTAAGCATTTAGAAAGAATTTTTATCATAAACTGAGCTGACAGGCACACCTGATGAGAATGGTAATTAAATCAAGAAGTAAATAAACACTTCGCTCTATGTTCTCTATTTTTGGTGGCTGTCTTTAGAAAATGAGATGCCTTATAAGGGTACATTTCTCTCTTCCAACAATAAACAATGAAAGGTAGATTCTTGAAATTTTTTCATTTTTAAAAGTTTCTTGCTTTTCTACAAGTGTTGGTTAACCACTTTCTATATGTATGTGTGTGGTCTGGAGGAAAATCGATGGTAGAAAGAAAAAAAAGACACTATCCCTGTTTTCAAAGAGCTCAAAGTCTAGTACCGAAGGCCAAGCACAAAATGTTGTGATTTTTTTTAAGTCAGCAAGTTATGTTCTCAATTATAAAAATACCAAATGTCCGTTTTTTCTCCAATCCAACCAATAACAAGAAATGAGCCAATTCTTTTGAATCAGACTATTTTTTAATGAAAATTATGACTGTTGAAGCTTTACCTTTTAATGCCAACATTAGAAGTCAGAGGAGAACACAAGGTCAATTTACTATGCTCCATATTCTTCCCAGACTCTAAACCAGCATAATCCAGAAGAAATAGCATATGAACCACATATGCAATTTTAAATTTTATAGTGGACACACTTGAAAAGACAACAAAAAAGAAATTTTGTAACTATATCCAAAATATTATCCTTTCAACATGTGGCACTAGCCACATTTCAAATACTCAATAGCTACTGATGTCTGGTGTTATCATACTGGATTGCACATCCTTGACCTCTCCTCCACCTGCACCTTCTCAGCTGTGAACAGAGAAAAACATTTGTTGGTGACAAGGAGGCAAATTTTACAATAGTTAACAAGATGCAGATGCTCCCCCGGGAGATGCAGACCCTCTACTACCAGTATTACTGTTTCTCCTAATCCTGCACCTCAGGATCAAGAACATAAAGGATATTCTGACAACAAATACCAGAGTGGGAAATGGCTCCATTCCATAAGTAAGGATGAGCAAAACCAAACATGACCAAGGATCACCCTCAACCTATCAGTGGCCTGCCCACTGCACCCACTAGAATATTCTTTCTCGCAATACCATCTCATTCAGGACTTGAGATTCTACCCTCAAAACTTCTGTGGCTTGAAGCAAGGTTCCTTTTCTAGCTCTAGTCACCAAAACTTCCTCTTGCCAACCCTTCTGTGCATCCTCTGAGAATAGCACAGAATAGGAAAAACTCAACAAATGTACAATGCATCAATGCATGAAGCTACTGGAAAAAAGAGCCAAGAAACCCTCTCCTTTCCAAGCTTCTGGTTTGGGTCCACAGGAAGAAAAATTCTGCGTTCTTGTCAAATAAAAAGGAGGACTTTCTCCATTGCACTCCATCATTTCATCTTGTCTATAGATTTTACCTGACTCATAAATGGTTGACACTGGTTAGGGTCACTGCCAGACCATGTGAAGGATGGGTGGGGTCTACCTCTCACTCCACTGTGCTTTTCCTACTGTATTCTGTTCCTTTGGAAATTTGGTTTCTGAGGCAGGTGTCAATCCCTGTGCTGTGTACTAAGTAAGCCTATACAAACCTGGCGGCTGCCCTCAACTCATCCCTCAGCTGGGCCCAAGACTGAGAATGGAGGGCAGGGCACAGCAAGCCCCAACACAGTCCTCGGATCCTAACCACATTTTCTAATTGAGGTGCAGGACCCATGTATTTGGAGAGTTTTGGGTCTCTATCATAATAAAGTTAGAAATTTGAAGACTAATCCATAGGTTGCAAAAGTATTAGACTAGTAATAGTCCTGAATGACTGATCTTCCACTAAAACATAAAACAAAATGGCCACCATCAAGATTAGCATAACCAGTATAATTCATGCTGAACTCATGCACTCTGATATGAACCCATGAGAACACTTCACCTCTGTTGTAATATTCCCAGAAACCTCCAACCCCAGTCTAATCATGAGAAAGCATTACACACTCGAACAGCGAACATTCTGTAAAATACCTCACCATGACACTTCGGAAGTGTCAAGGTCATAAAAAAGCGGCATGGGGAAGTCACAGGAGGAGATTAAGAAGATATAATTACTAAATACAAAATAGTATCCAGAATTAGACCCTGGAACAGAAAAAAGGCAGTGGAAAAAATAGGTGAAAGCTGAATAGTTTTCATTATATCATACCAGTGCCATTTTCTTAGTTTTGATAACCATACTTTGGTTAAGATTTGAGAAGCTGGGTGAAGAGTATAAAGGAAATTTTTGTAGTATATTTGTAACTTCCAGCACCAAAAGCTAAACATTACTGGCGGATCAACACCCTCTCACCACTTCCAGCCAAACCAAAACTCCATCACAAAAAGAGCTGATGACACTGAACTACAATAAAAGACATTATATAAAGTGACGTGTCAGGTTTTGTTGATCTTATAATAAAATTGAAAGCATTTCAAATGCACTTAGGTTTTTTTTTTTAAGGCTGACTAGAAACAAGAAATTAGCTGAATTAAAATCTTTAATAAAATAAAACAAAAGCATGAGAAAGGCCAACCCTACCAAAAGAGAAAATGATAATTGGAAAAAAAAAGAAAAAAGTCATCATTCTCACTAATCATTGAAATTTTTAATTTCATATTTGGATGGGCATTATATAAAGAGTCATTTTCCCAAATCTCATTTGAAGGTTTCAAAGAGGACATTGGCCCTGTTGTACTGAACAAAACAGCCTCCACCTAAGAAAGAAAGACACAGCCAACACAGTGAAGGATTTGTGCAGATTCACTGTGCCTGGATTTCTTAGCTCCCATCTCAAGAGTTTTTCAAGCTACATAATCTAACTTGGGAAAAATCCTTTTCAAAGAATCACTGTAGTGTTATTTCTTTCAGATTCTTCCAACAGAATTCAGTTTTTTCTCAATCTGACTCACCCAATCAACCAAAGAAAAAGCAAAAGTAAATTCCAACTGTTTTGCACACATAGCTAGGTGGGTAGGCAGAATAAGAGCTAAAACCATCTCAGCTGCGTCTATAAGCAAGTCTTACCAAACATTAGAGAACATTCCACTTCATTCCTGAACTCACAGCACTAACAAAAATATCCACTTATTCACCAAGTCCTTTTTTTTAATACTAGTTTTAGAAAAATGTTTTCCCTTCAGTGAAGGTACTGAGTGTCATAGAAACCATGTCATGGAGCCCAACTTATCAGATGAGGAAATGGTGCACCAAAAAAAGAAATGGAAACGTTCGTCCAAGTTAGCCCCTTCCTATCAGAAACCCTTCTGAACATTTCTTGGGGTATTCAGACCTTAAATTAAAAAGTCAGGCCCAAAACAACTTAAGAAAGTAAAAACTAGTGCTGTGAACAATGTACTATGTAAATAGCAGGGATGCAAAGACAGATAAATGAGAAGGCTCTTCCTGGCCAGAAGCAGCTTAGGAACCAGCTCCTCCTCCGAGGAGGGCACTGGGAGAGTTTTCTTGGAGAAGGCTCTACCCTGAGGATGCTGTTTTCCCTACAGCCTCCCTGTGCGCGTCTGCCTGTCCTCCCACACTCCAGACACACAAGTCCAAAGACAGGGCTGGCATTTTTCTAATTGCCACTTGTTGCCTCCAGATCATTACTCCACTGGCACATGCCCTCACTGGAGCCATTGAGACTTTCGGTCCCTGAAGCCTCTTCATTCCCTGTCCACCAGTCCCTCATGGCTTCATTTTTTCCCAGTTCAAGGTAGTGACCCCATGAAGATCTTACTAATACAGGATTTGGGGTATGACTCTGGTATTTTACCTGCCCAGACCTTCCCTGATATTGGATTATACAATATGCTTTCCCAGCCCTCACTGCAACCACTGCTTGATTATACCACACTAAAATATATCACCTTAATGAGCTAAGATAACACTAATGCAAAAATAACTTTAATAACAATCCTCTTAATTTACAGTGTAGAGTTAATGAAGCATTCCTTAGGCATTACCTCTTTGGATTCTCACAAGCAGATTAAATGAGGTACAACCAAAGCGAGGCCCATTTAACAGAAGGAGAAGCCAAGCTGCAGAGATGGGAAGCAAGCCTTGTTCAGGCCTCACAGGAAACTTTCGGCACTGCTGGAACCACATCTCTTCGTACCTGGTACAACATGCTTTTCATTACACCACGTATCCAAGGCTCTAGAATCCCTTGCATGAAACCTGACATGTCAGTAATGGCAAGATGAATCTTTAATGTATGCCTGACTTATACCAGCATTTTTAGTAGACTTAGAAAGGGAGAGAAACATTCAGAAAGAAAGAGTTCTCCAAACGATTCTGGTAGAGACGATTAGCAGAAATATCTTGCAAAGAACGTGGGTGTCCTGGAAGACTCATCGTTGTCATCATTATAATTTCTAATCATGCTGCGTGGGCAGGTGTCCGTGTGGAAGAAACACCATTGGCACCCAGATTAGCAGTTTCATCAGGAGACTAGAAAGGAAGTCTGCAATTCTTAGACCTCAGAGGCTAAATCACAGCTTTCTCCTCGGGGATCAGCAAACACACAGTCTGCGCCTTCGCAAGGATTGTTGGGCCTGCCAAGGGAAGTAATCAAACATCAAGTCCACCTAAAAATGCACTCTAGAGCAAGGTACAGGAGGTTCCCTGGGAACCTGAAAAAGCACTGGGTGCAGAGACAGAAGCTGGAATGGTGGTCCTACGTTATACCTCTAACTCATCAGTGATTTGAATGAATCATTTGCCTCCTTTGCATTTTTGTTTTGGCTCTCATCTGAAAATTGAATTTTTTTCCCCCTTTTGGTACCAGGGACTCAATTCAGTGGTGCTTAAACACTGAACCACATCCCCAGACCAATTTTTATTTTTTATTTTGAGACAGGTCTCCCTAAGTTGTTTAAGGCCTCAGTAAGTTGCTAAGGCTGGCTTTGAACTTGCTATCCTCCTGCCTCAGCCTCCTGAGCTGCTGGGATTACAGGCATATGCTACCATACCTGGTGAAAATTGAGTTTTTAAACTAAACTGTTTTCCAGTGAGACATGTGAGGAGGTCAAGAGGAAAAGTGGCCAGAACAGAAGTGTGGACTTCTCCCACATCTTCATGATCCCCTCCACAAGTACAGATCCGTCTTCACCATTTTCAAAGCTGGACTTGGACCTCTCTGCAAGATTTAGCTAAACAAAGTGTCCAAGTGTCCATTTTATATAATTCCCATCCAAATATAAAAATTAAAAATTATGAGTATCAGATGACTACTATCCTGTCAGTTCTAACATTCCGATTCTACTGAAATATGTTTTCTACTGGTTTAGTCTTTTGGAAAGATCAGCCAGGTTTATTTGATTTAAGAAAAATGGTATTAGTGGAATTTAAAAATATATCTGTTAATACCATGCTCTGAAAGTGTAATGTGAAGCATGTCTAACATTATCTTATTCTTCCACATTCATAGATACCTAGAGAGAATATCCAAAGAAGGCAGAGATGAAGGAGAGTGACAAGAGGGAATCCGCCTTGGATTCCATAATATTCCGTGGATTTACTCATAAGAAATATTTTCTTTTTTTTTTTTTTAAGTTAACCAGTTTCTTACATAGGATATTACAAGGGATACAGGTGAAGAAATGCATAGGGTGAAGTAGGGGAAGGGCAAAGAGCTTCCATGCCCTCTTTCTCTCCCAGAAACTTATCAATATTAATGAAAAACAAAGAAATATATGCATTGGGAGTCAAGCTCAAACAATGGGAAACACAACACAACAAGCCTAGGCAAAGCAGATGGTATGATGGAAGACAGAGAAAATAACGAATTACAACGTGGAATACCCAACCAACAAAGGCAATAACTACTGGTTTTTTTTTTTTTTTAAATAAACAATAAACTTTTGCCAAACCAATCAAAAGGGGGAGAGGATACAGAAATACAGCATAAAACCATAAAATTTTACATAAGGTGAAAATAACTATGAATGCACAGGAAACTAAAATAATCAAAAGAAAGTACCTCTGTGCAAACAAATTTGAAATGAGTGACTTTCCTAAAATTTTTAACAAAAGTGGCCATAGAGGAGATATAAAAGGAATCAGTCAAGCTACAGCAGTGGCTCGATAGTTACTGCGCTTGCCTGGCCATGTGCAAAGACGCAGGTTCGAACCCCAGAACCACATACACAATGAAGTGGCATAGCAACGAAAGCCACATGAAAAACTAAATAAAATTCATTCTTTCTCTCTCTCACCTCTCACTGCCTGTCCCTCTACAAAAAAAAAAAAAAAAAAAA
>PVKS010006003.1:0-81184 GCA_004027875.1 Aplodontia rufa
CATGGTTGCACACACCTGTAATCACAGGAACTCTGGTGGCTAAAGCAGGAGGAAGGATCTCAAGTTCAAGGCCAGCATGTTTAACTTAGACCTTGTCTCAAAAAATAAACAGGGTTGGGGATGTAGCTTAGTGGTAGAGCACCCCTGAGCTTAATCCCTAGTATATGTATTATGTGTGACGTATTATTATGTATATGTATTATCTATGTATCCTGGATTTTGAAGATAGGATTATATCAATGTTTCCCTGTGGATGATATAGTAATATTCTAAACAAAGGGTTGAAGATTGACATAATGGAGTTAGTTGCATAAAAAGTGTGTTTTTATTTGCACAAATGGAAAAGTAAGCAAATGTGAAAAAAAAAACACTTTTCTGGGAAAAAAAGATGTGGAGAAACAGAAAGCAAGGATGGCTCTTAATCTGCAGTCATGCAGAAAGCCTAAGAGTGATTATTCTAATGTGGCCTCACATCCCCTCCCCGACTTTTCTTCCAGGAAGCATTCCCTAAACCTCACTAACTTGGGTCCACCTAATAAATAGGTCTACAGTATGTGGCCTTTTTCCATAACATGCAGTGATGAACTTTGCTGTCTTCCCTGGGAGACTTCAGGTCATTAAGAGGGCAGGGACTGACTCTGACTTCATAGCCAGTACATCAGTGCATATAACATCAACTCTGGGCACAGAGTTCTCACTTCAGCATCGTATGTTGAATGGAGAAATGACTGACTTCTCTCCAGGTGTATGCCCCACTTTTTTTATGACACTACACCTCAACTATCCAATGTCCCATATCCAAGAGAGAAAGCAATTTTCTGAAGGAAGAAAGGCCACAAACAAATGGGAACAAGAGGTTGGGGAGGCTAGAAAAGGCTCTGGGGAAAGTTATATTTATTCTATGTATACAGTGATCTTAAACTTCATTCCTGAAAATAGAGTTTATAAAAACCACACCCCTGCGAGTTTTTAATAATCATATAACAAATAGAAATTCATTTTCTGAAAGTTGTTTTTAAAACATGTAATTGTCAAAAATTATATGGATTGCTAGAGGGAAAATCTAGAGCGTATTATTTCCAGACATTCAGCATCATTAGCACTTTGTGGATTGCACAAATACAAATAACAAAGGTCTCTACCTTAATGGGTCAAGATAACAGGGCTGATGCAGATAGGCATCAAGCAGATGCCAGAATTGAATATGACTTAAATTACAAAAAGTATAAGAGATGGACAGAGCTCTGTGCAGTCTTCTTAAAATTTCCATGAAGCTATAATTATTTTTTAAAGATTTTTAAAACTGAGAAAGTACCTTTTAAGTTATACAGGTTATATCATTTGAAACTTTTCCCCTACAACATCTTGAGTAAATGTGTTACAGAATTTGCATATTAAGATGGACTGAACTTACAATTACCTTGAGTAAAAAGATGAACGTAATTTTCTAAAACAGAGAATATGTAAACATATTCCACAACTAGAGTTGAGTAATATAAATTTTATCTTTTTTTTCTTCATTTCCTTCAATTTATCTGATACTTTCTGCAATTGGTAAAATGGTCTTTTAAAAATTAAATGAAATTATAGCAATTCATATTTATATAATGTAGAGATACAAAGCAGAGATAATGTGATAGCTTTTTTGAAGTCCAACTTACAAATGATCTCAGATCCCCTACAGACTGGCTTTTTGGATCTCTGAAACTGTATAACCTTGGAGAGACTATATAACCTTTCTAAGTCATTATGTGAACACAATTGTGCTGGGTGGCTGTCACTTACCTAAATATGTTTACTCAAAAGGAAATGTCTTATCCTTATCTTACAGACGAGAAAGTCTCTGAGAAGTTAAGGAACTTGGCCAAGGTCCATGCATACTGTTTACAGAGCTGGATTTGAACTCTGGGCACCTGTGCATAATGGCTTTCCATACACCCTTACTAGCTGGCTTGCCCTTTTGAATTCTAACATTCTGGGCTGCTTTTTTTTTTTTTCTTCTTCTTCTTCTACCCTTCAGTATTAAATACACCAAAGAAGCTGAGCAGTGTGTTTACCTGACCAGAAATTCTCACTCGATATAGAAATCATCTGTTGTGAAACTTTGAAGTCATGTGTGTTCCCTCCATAGACCATTCACACTCAGACCTGACCGTCACAGATAGCATCCGAAACCTACTTTGATGCACCAAAAAAAGTTGTGTCCCCATTTGACCAAGTGATTGAGACATTGGACCATACTACTTAAGGGGCAGAACTAATCTGCATGATCATTTGAAAGCTTTAAGAGCAACTTTTAGTTTGAATGAGATTTCAGTTTGTTAGTTACACTTCCTTATGTTGTGGTTCCGTAACCACATATATTCATAAAGCATTTTATGATCCTCCATTACAGAAAAGGCTGTCCCACCTTTTACAGATAAAGTAAATGAATTACTAACCTTATCAGTAATCAAGGAGGCAAGAAGGCTTTAGAACATTAGTGCTACTGTAATCAGGGCTTTCTGCTCATAGATTGAGCCAGGTAGAAGTCGCGTCATCTTTTTACCCAAGGTAATTGCAAATCTGTTCATTACTCATTCATTGATCAGTCACCACCCGTGTGCCAGGCAATCTCCAAAGACATTATGTTACATAATGGTCAAAAGTCTATGTGACTTCATTGCTTTACTCACTGTCCACAACCTGGGTTCTAATTTTAGCTCTAAAACTAAGTCAATTTGGGTAAACCACTTAACCTCCTTGAATTTCAGATACCTATATTGCCAAAATGCTTAGTGAACAAAACAATAATTGGCCTGGCACAAAGTAGATATTCAGTAAGTGTAAATTTTAACCTTTTTCCTGACCTAAACTACTTTTTCAGCATTCCCCTGAATCCTTCTTATTTAGTGAAAATTGTACTAGTAACAGATTAAAACAAGAGAGGGGTGGGAAAAGGGACTTCAGGGCCCCTTCATAGTGAATGGCATTGTGAATCCTGCTTAAAGGTAAGAAGTCTTATGCTGAATCTCACATTTATGTTTCATTGTTTGCCTTACAAAAATTTCAGCTATTTTCTTCTTTAATACTCTAGCTATTGAGTGGTTTAGTATGTTCTTAAAAGACAAAAACATTTAAAAGTAATGGATTTTTGGGCTGGAGCAGTGGCTCAGTGGTTACAGCGCTTGCTCGGCATTCACGAGTACACAGGTTCAAACCCCAGCACCCACGTACACAACTAAGTGTCAGAGCAACAAAAGCCATGTTAAAAACTCAATAAAAATGGATTCTCTCTCTCTCTCTCACTGTCCTCTGTTTAAAAAAAATAATGGATTTTTTTTTAAGAGAGAAAGAATCAATTTTATTTATTTTTTCATCTGGCCTTTGTTTCTCCGACACTTAGTTGTGCATGTGGTGCTGGGGTTTGAACTCAGGTCCTCGCTCATGCCAGGCAAGCGCTTGAATTGCTAAGCCACAGCTCCAGCCTAAGTAATGGATATATTTGTTGTCATGTAAGTTTCCCTTCTTATATTGAATCCTCTTGAGTTTTTTTTTTTTTCATGAGTTTCTCTTCTGTCTTTAATAATTTGGATTTTGACTGAGTACAGTGGCACACACCTATAACCTCAGTGATTTGGTAGACAGAGGCAGGAGGATTACAAGTTCAAGGTCAGCCTCAACAACTTAATGAGACCTTGTCTCAAAATTAAGAATAAATAAGTAAATAAATGAATGACCAGTGGTAGAGCTCAGTGGTAAAGCATCCTGGCTTCAATCATAATAATAATTTATGTTCTGAAATGTTAAGGCCAGGTATCATCCTGTGATGAGAGCCCACAAAGACCTCACTTCCCAAGTATGTCAAGTCAAAGTCTCCTTAGTGAGGGTGAAAAATAGATGTTCAGGCTCCAGCCCACACCTACCAAGTCAGAATCTCCCCGAGAAGCACAGGGATCTGTGCCTGAACACTTAGTACGCAGGTTTCTACCATCTAGGCAGGTTTGGACACTAGGTGCTTAGGACTTGGTGTGAATGTGTAACATTTCTGCTAGAGCTGATTTTGTTAAGTTTTTCTCTGTACATAAATGATGGGAACAAAACAGCGATTCTTGGTAATATATTCCTTATTTTCTGACCTAAGTAAAGAACGACTTAGAAAATCTCAAGATACAGGAAGTGCTAGAAAGAGTACTGACATTGGTCGCTTTTAGGTTATCAAATTTCATTGCTATTTGTCTAAAAATCTGACTTCTCTTGCTATACTTTTTAAATGTGCAGTACAAAACTTTCATAGGAGTTTTATATGCTCACTAGTTTTTCATTCACTTAGGGTATTCATTAATTTGAATACTGAGTTATAAACACATAGGCACAGTGAACTTCACTATAGGAAGATTAGATCCACTTTCTCATGTGCAATCTTTTATAAAATTAAAACTATGAAAAGAAACACCAACCAGTTTCTACTACTGCATATATTTTAGAGTAAGATTTAAAGAATTAGGCAGTCTGCATCTTAATAATTCCCAGTAGATTTCTTTCTTCACTGTACACTAGCTGAGCACCTACCCTAGGCAGGACCCTCAGTACCAAACAGCATTCAATGTAATGTACTGTGTTTTCTTCACATTTTATAAGTATAACCACTAATTTTTTTTTAAGAGGGACAATGAGAGAGATGGAATCAATTTTATTTAGTTTTTCACATGACTTTCGTTGCTCCGAGACTTCGTTGTGTACTTGGTGTTGGGATTTGAACTCGAAGCCTAGCGCATGCCAGGCAAGTGCTGTAACCACCAAACCACCGCTCCAGCCCATAAACCCTTATTTTTAGTACATACTAATAGCTTCCTTAGAATCAAAAGTCTTGAGCGAAGGTGCTCTTGATGGCATCATGTGCACAAATCAGGGTGTCATAGTAGTTGAGTGTTGTAACCTTCTCCGGCCAGCGGTGTCTTTAGTTACCGGTTTTAAACTTTCTTGGCTAAGGTCATTTAGGTCATTTTACTATTATATTTCCTTCCCCCTGCCCCACCCCAGTACTGGGGATTGAACCTAGCAGGCTGTGTCACTGAACCACATGCCTAGCTCCCTTCCTTTTTTTTTTTTTTTTTTTTTTTTGACACAGAGTCTTGCTGAGTTACTGAGGCTGGCCTTGAACTTCCAGTCCTCCTGCTCAGCCTCCCAAGTTGCTGGGATTTTCAGGTGTGTGCTACCACACCAGGTCAATTTTTTTTTTTTTAAAGAAGAAACAAGAAATAAACATGCTTGAGTTGGACATAGAGTAAAATGTCTTATAGTATTTTTTATTCATTATGTTTATATATGTTTAACATTTGTTCTAAATGTAATATATAACAATATATTCATGAGCATACATTATAATATATTATTTTTCTCTTCTCCATCTCCACTTTTTTACATAAATCATATGTATGTATACATAGACATGTGAAGGTATAATTAGTCAATTATTATGAAGTCATGTTTTTGGCGACTTTTAGTATGTTTGGACATTTACATATTAAAAACTTAATTAGAACCTCTTACTTCATTCTTTCTAATATTGTGCAGTATTCCATAGTATGAGTATGTCATAATTAACTTCTGTCCTCTTGCTGAGCAGCATCATCATGTAATGGATTTTCAGGTCCTAAGAATTCCGTAGTGACTTTACTAATTTTTGCCTCCTCACATTTACCTACATTCATTCATTTGTTCATTTGTTTATTTTTTATTTATTTATTAAGCACTATCCTAGAATTTAATAGTCTGGTTTTTAACTGAAACTCTTAAAGGAATTATGTCTCTTTTTATAAACCAGTGTTTTAGTAATGCTTTTTAAATATTCTTTACAATTCTCTTGACTTTTATTCTCAGAAAAACAGTTACAAATATTTTAAGCACACAAATAGGATATAAGCTGGTTATAGGGAACCAGAGGAGATATTCTCTATTTCATCCGTCTGAGGCCTAGAAATCTGAGTATTCAAGAAGGCTCTGTGTGAGAACCTATTTCAGGCATGGTGCATGGGGGCCTTAATTGTTCCCACTTGCCTCTATAATACCAGAATCTGCCACACTGTGTGCTCCTTTAAATTGAGGCTTATCTTCAGAATACCTGTTAATGTGTAAAGTTAAGGTCAATTATGCAAGTTTTCATGGTTATGGAAGAATTGCTAAAAGATTTAAAATAGAATGGGTACAATGCAGGGGGTCCCCACACACCTAGCAAACCCTAAAAGATGTCAGAAGTTGAATGTGGAGCTTCTCCAGGGACCTTCTTTGTTTCTGTGTTTAGAAATCACCTGCTGTGTTTACCACTCATCTGCTGCATCTGAAATGGAGTAGCTCACTTTAGACTTCAGAGTCTTCAATGTAACACAGCGTGGGGTGCGGTCAGGCTGCCTCCAGGACCCACAGTGGTGGCTCTTCCCAGTGCAGTTACCATTATAGTTTCCAGAGGTAACAGGGATTTTTCTACCTTAAATCCTCATGAATGTATCCACACGTACCACAACACACACACAAAGAGAAGTATACAATACTGCCAGTCCCCCAAATGATGCCTCACTTCCTCTGTGGTTCCAGGTTGATCGTGAGCAAATTCTACACTCTCAGTATGTACAGCTTGTTACAGAGCTAGGAAATCTGTCCTGTTTGAAAGATGTAATTTCATGGCAGTCTTCTTAAACTGCTTGTGCTATAAGGAGTCCTGAGTCATTTGAAGGAACGCATAATAACAACTTGGTGGCTGAAGGAAAAAAGTACTTGCTTAGCTGATGATATGCTGCCCAGCAGTTTAAACAGATTATAAAAACTTTCTCAGATACAGCAGTAACTGTGAGCTCTGGGAATTCACTCTTGCCTAAGCCAAATAATGGGGTGGGGAAAATATTTGCTCTGTGTGGAAAACAATTTCCTATCAATTATTGAATAGGTGAAAAGTCACCCAGAATATTCTCCTAAGCAAACTGATTCCTTTCTGTTTTCCTGAACTTAAACCTTTTGTAAATTTTCTTTGGTAATTTTAAAAATTGGCATATTATACACAATGGATTCATTGTAATATATAGTCATACATGCACAGTGTATAATTTGTTCTCCTAATATTTTTCTTCACTGACATCTCTCTAGTGTTTGGGTTTGCAGAGGAAAATGAGATGCTGTAGGAAGCAAAAAGCAAATTTCCAGTTCCCTTTTTTGATCTGGGTTAAACCATATTTTTTCCTAGCTAACAATTAATTTAATTCTCTTCAGAGTACAGAGTTTGATCTGTAAAATGAAAGGATGTCATTAATTATCTGTTTTGCATTTCTGCAATATTCGAGTTGGAATGAGCCATGATCTCAGCCCTGGGTTTTTAATAAAGGAAGCAGAAACATTACGGGTAAAGGATGGCAAAGTGTGTGCTGCGTGTATCAGAGAGACTTAACATGAGTAATGCGCGCGCGCACCCACACACACACACACACACACACAACCTCCATCTCCCCTGAAGTTTGGAATTTTCCCTTTACTTTTTTTTTTTTAACAAGGAGCAACCTCAGCTATGTAAACCTTGGACAACCTTAGAGAAGCCAAGGATGATGCTAGGAATGAGCTACTACCTAAGTACACTGCTCTACACAAGTCTTGCCACTCTGCCGCCTTCCAGTGATGCTGATGACAGTCTCATTTCCCTAGGATTCTAGCTGTCTGCTCACCCAGAAAGTTCCCAGAGGGACAGACTGGGACTTGGAACATCTTTTTAATAACCCATTTTTTTGCCTTCTGATTTAAATAGCAAACACATAATACATATAAATGTAAATACATGTGGACTTAACTATGCATACACATAAATAAGCTTGAATCTATTCACTGTATTTGTCTCTCTGATCTATTTATATATGTATGTGTGTATATATGTTTGTAAACTGTTTTTGTTATGGAACTTCTAGGTATATTTTAAATTCTCCCTCATAAACCTACTTTTCCAAAACATTCCTGGCTAGGATCAAACATTTGTTATTCCATAAAATTTTATTCCAGCTACACCTACAAGAATGTTGTATAAAATTTGACTTCATAGGGGTTGGGGATTTAGCTCAGTGGCAGAGTGCTTGCCTAGCATGCACAAGGCCCCAAGTTCAGTCCTCAGCCCTGAAAAATAAATTTTTTTTGTCTTCATAAAGGAAACCTCTCTGGCTGCAATTTGGGATATAGGCTGGAGTCTGGGGAGATGAGTAGAAAGAAAAGGATAGGTAGGAGGTGACCTGAGTAATGTAGGCAAGCTGAATCGGGGCCCGAACAACTGCATGGGCAGTTATATTTCCAACATACGCAATCGGACTTTGATCATTAGATGCAAACATAAGTGAATCAAAATTTAGCTGGAAGGATTTTTGCAGAGTTAGGCCTACAGGGGAAGAGGTAGGTTTGGAAATGGACAGAAGGGAAGGCGTGTCTATCTGTGGATGGGTTGAGCTTGATGCCCATCCATAGGCAGACAAATTGGTGTTGACAATACTAATCATTTGGATAATTTAGAAGGAGGTTTAGGATGAGGCTCTAGAGCTTTTAGACATGCGTAAGTTCTTTTTCACTTTCATGTGAGGCCTCACTTTTTTTTTCTGACTCATTGCTGCTTCTGGCAGCGGGAGGGCAGATTGTTGTAAATAATCACAGAAGGAGCAATCTTTTCTTGAAGACAGGAAATTTATCTGCATTTGGTAAATTGCTGTGTTTGAGAATGCTTATTCCTCAATAGAAATATCTTTTCTGCAAATGTATGTATTAATAGATTTATTTTTGTAAAGCTTGATATTATGGTCACTATAGTTTTCTGTCGTAAAAACTGTATTTCTTCTACTGAATAGAAAGAAATTTGGCTATCAACATTGTGAAATAAGCCAGGGTAGAGAAAAGTACTACATGATATCTCTCTAAAAAGGTTGAGGCCATACAAGTTGAGAGTAGCATGATGATTACTAGAGGTGGGCGACAGTAGGAGAGAGCTGGGAGGAGGTTGATCAGTGGGCACTATGTTAACACAAAGGAACCAGAATTCCAGGTGTCAGCAATTTAGGAGGCTGAGGCCAGCCTCAGCAACTTAGCAAGACCCTATCTCAAAAAACAAAACAAAAAGGGCTGGGGATGTAGCTCACTGGTAAAGTACCCCAGCTTTGATCACCAGTACCAAAATAAATAAAATTTTTAAAAGAAAAGTTTCTGGTATGCTGTTACACAGTAGGATGACTATAGATAACAGAAGTGTGCTTCACATTTTGAAAAGCTAAAAGAAAGCATTTTGAAAGTTTTTACCATAAAGATAAATGTGTGAGGATATAGGCATATTTAACCTGAATTAGACATAACACAATGTGTGTTTGACTTGAAATATCATACGGTCCCCCATTAATATGTGCAACCTCTAATGTTTAAAAATTATCTTTCAGTTTATCTCAAGGTATGTTGTAAATACGTTTATTCTCATGGTTCTTTTCCTTTTTTTCAGAACTTGATAGCCCAGAAGAGTTAGGGAAAAAGCGAATCTGCAGGATTATCACGAAGGATTTCCCCCAGTATTTTGCAGTTGTGTCACGGATTAAGCAGGAAAGCAACCAGATTGGTCCTGAAGGTGGAATTCTGAGCAGCACTACCGTGCCCCTTGTCCAAGCATCTTTCCCAGAGGGTGCTTTAACGAAAAGAATTCGAGTGGGCCTCCAGGTACCGTTCACAAAATACTCTCTTCACCAGTAGATTTCCCTGCACCTGTAGAGAGCACGTGAGCGTGTTTTACTCTGGAAATAGTCATCATAACTCATCCTTTACGATATTGCCAACTAGGCCAGTTTGAGAATCATTAACCTATTTCAAATGAAAATCATTAAATGTAAAGTTGGCTTAGTAACTAGTTAATGTTACACATTTTAGAGTTTTTCTGTTCAAAAGTCTGTTGCTTTCTGATGAAAGATAATTTTTCCAAACATAGATTCTTGCGTGTGAGTATGTGAAGTAACCTAGGAAAACTTGGTTTATAATATGCCACCTCATAAAAATCAGTTACAGTGAAGCTTGCAAGCTTTAGTGTTTGGGTTAAGTAAATCATAAATGCTGACTTTCCTCCAAGCCAGTTGGAACTTGTTTTGGTTTGGAAAGCTGACTGGAAATCTTAGCAAGAATGGTTTTTCTTGTATTTATTCACTTCAGTTAGTTTGGACCTTAACTAGTCCCTTTTTTCTTTATTGAATAAGAAAATGAACTGAAAAGAACTTAAATTGTGTTGTTAATTAACATCATAATTCACAGTTTAACTGAAGGCTCAGGCTCTCTGACGCTCAGGACCAAGGAGTTAGTTGTAGCATGTTAAGTCCTGGGAAGACCTTTAGTAAACACTTGGGAGTTGGATGCTACCTCGTATTTCAGTCATATTAAGTTTCCTTCACCTGTATCCGTATTGAATTACTTTTACCAAATGAGCCAAGAAACCGAAAGGAATAAGGTAGGCTTAGTAGACTAGAATTCAGAAAAGAATGCCTTTTTGTTCCTGACCTCTGAAAGCCTCAGTGTTTACATAGGTATAAGTTGGTCATGAGGTTTTGACAGAATGTCCTGCATAGGTTTAAAGTATATGGAGCTGAATATTTGTTGTCCTTCACTTTGAAGTAGACTTGGAACCTTCTGTGCTCTGATTTGAGTCCCTCGTTCATGAAGGCCAGTACTGTCTGTTTTACTGAGGAATCAGGCCAACTGGTTCCTGCCAGTGTTTGATTCTTTTGTTTTTTCATGCCTTCTTTTTAAGAGAGAGTTAAGTAGTTGTTTTTTTTTTTTTTTATCTTGTTTTTGTTTCTCCTTTATTTGTGTATGCAAGTGCTGGTGATCGAACCCAGGACCTCACACAGGCCAGGCAAGCGCTCTACCACTGAGCTACCTCTCCAGCTCCTTTTCATGCCTTCTTGAAATAATGAGAAAGGATAAAGAAAGAAGACATTATTTTTTGTTGCTGTTGTCAGATTGGTTTTTCCTTTCTCGCTTCGAAAGTCAAGTGTCTGATTTGGGGAAAAAAAAAAAAAAAGAGTTCATTTTCATTTAAGGTCCTTTCTCTGTGTCATCTCTAGGCCCAGCCTGTTCCAGAGGAAATTGTGAAAAAGATCCTTGGGAACAAAGCAACATTTAGCCCAATTGTCACGGTGGAACCAAGAAGGAGGAAATTCCATAAACCAATTACAATGACCATTCCGGTGCCCCCGCCCTCTGGAGAAGGTGTATCCAATGGATACAAGGGGGATACCACACCCAATCTGCGCCTTCTTTGTAGCATTACAGGTTTGGCTTAGTCACTCCCATACCTCCTGTTGATTTGCAATGAATCTGTACAAAGACATAAACCCTTTGAAATATCCATGCCAGTATTTTTTTTTCTTGTTCATCATATCCCTGGAATAATTTAAGATGCTGGTCTTATGAATCATTTAAAGTTAGAGCTATCCCCATCCCTGCTGTTAAGTTTAACATTAGTAATAGAGCCATTAATGGATTACTGAGGTGTTACTGATTCTACTGAAGCTTCTAGGTAATTTCTTGGTAACCTAGACAGAAGTAGTGAAATTAGCAATACCCTTTAGACTACCAGGAAGTTGGATGAATTTTGGTGAAGTATAGACCTCACGGAGCACTACCGGTAAGGAAGTATTGAGTACATGATTATTCTCACCTAACCTATTCACCAGTGTAATCCAATACAATAAATATAGGGCTTAGGTGAACACATTTTGTGATAAGCACCAGGAAGACCAGTCATCAATTCATCCTTTAATTATATCAATCTGATTTTTAACATCAAGTACAAGTATTAAAGATGTTTGGTTTTGTTTTTTGAGGCATAATTTTAATGACAGGTTTTTCCTTCTATCCTGGAAAAGAAAATGGTTCAGCCAGGTATGAAATAAGCTGGTGGTTCTTAAACTTTCTTGATAATTCTTACTGGTTTTTTAAAAACAAGACTTAATGTTATCTAACTACAAGTCATTGCACTGACAAATGGCACTTACAAAATACACTATAAATTTTGGCTTCCCCAAATTTAAATCATCCATTATTATCCAAACAAACAGAAAAGTAATTTAAAAAAAAATTAACAATATGGGAGCTGGCCACCAGTGGCACATGTGCCTGGAGTCATAGCTGCTTGGGAGGAGACTAAGGCAGGAAGATCACTTGAGCCCAGAAGTTCAAGACCATCGAGTAACATAGCAAGACTCCCATCTCAAAATACATCAAAAATTGATATGTTATTAGGAGATCACAGGAAGTTAATAAAAGTGGAAAAGCAGAAGTGAAAGGAAATCTACCTTTAGTACACACCCCTGAATTGAAAGTGTCGAAGTTGTTCCAGTTGCCAGGAAGAACAGGAGGATGACCAGAAGTTTACAGTCAGCATCTCCGAGAGTAAACTCACCATCTTGCTGCTCTTCTCAGGGGGCACCTCACCTGCTCAGTGGGAAGACATCACAGGAACCACTCCTCTGACATTTATAAAGGACTGTGTGTCTTTTACAACCAATGTTTCAGCCAGGTATGGAAATATTCCAAAAAGCCCTAGGGAATTCGTTTTATTACATTTTGGGAAGTAAAAATGTTGTGCTCAAATCGGATGTGCTTTGTTCTGTTTTGAGGGTTTTTTGGGGGGGAAGGGAGAAAATCCTTAATGTTTGCTTTACAAAATTATCAAATAATAAAGCTTCTGCATTTGATAAGGAGAGCAAAAACCTTTGCTGTTTACATGAGCATGAAAATAATATTTTGATTTAGTTCCCTATGTACGCTGATTTTTAGTTTTTATTATTTTTAGAGAGAGGGACAGTGAGAGAAACAATTTTTATTTCGTTTTTCATGTGACGTTAGTTGGTCCAAGACACCATTGTATACGTGGTGCTGGGGTTTGAACTCCTGTACTTGTGCTTGCAGGGCAAGTGCAGTAAGGGCTGAGCTACTGCTTCAGCCCAGTTTTTATTTATTGTTGTGCTAAAGAACAAACCCAGAGCCTTGCACACATGCCAAGTATGTGTTCCACCTGAGTTGCGTTCTCGGTGTCTAGGTTTTTAAATCATGAGGGTTTTTGCCTTTTTTTTTTTTTTGAGATATAGCTTTTAATCACTTCATCTTCATAATTCTGTTTGTCTTAGATTTTGGCTTGCAGACTGCCATCAAGTTTTAGAAACTGTTGGATTAGCCACACAACTATACAGAGAATTAATCTGTGTTCCATATATGGCCAAGTTTGTTGTTTTTGCCAAAATGAATGATCCTGTAGAATCCTCCCTGCGATGTTTCTGCATGACAGATGACAAAGTGGACAAAACTTTAGAGCAGCAAGAGAATTTTGAGGAAGTTGCAAGAAGCAAAGATATCGAGGTACCTTGTTTATAAAAAAAGAAAACGTTCATTTAATTACAGTTTCCAGATACGGACTTTTATTCTGAGGTCATAATGGCATTCACTATCAATATCAAGTACGTTCTTAACTTTTTATTTTAAAACTTTGATAAAGATTCATTCTCAAATTATTTTAAGTGTCTATAGGGTTATCTTGGTTAAAATATAGTGCTAATGAATCTAAGTTATGGTCTTCATTTTCCTTTGGCTATTTTCGTGGTCACTATCTGTGCACATTATAATTTTACTTTTTCAAACACATTAAGTATCCAAGAGTCAAAACTAGATAAGGAAGGGACATAAGGTACTTTCTCAAACATGTTTAAAATTGCCAAAATAGAAACATGTTTTGTACATGTTTATGATAGACACAATTGTTGAATTGTAAGCCCACAGAATTATTTTCATAGCAGTAACACCACAGAAGTATTTCTTAATAAAAAGACAAACGTGACAAACATGTCACGTGGGTATGTGGCACTACATACTGAACCCACAGCCTCACATAAGCTAAGCCAGCGCTGTACCACTGAGCTGTGTCCCAGCCCTAACATGGGCCTTTTAATGTTATATGAATATACCAAAATTCTCCTTATTCAAATTAATGTTAAATTTTGTATTTCTTTTACTTTTTCAAAAGGTTCTGGAAGGAAAACCTATTTATGTGGATTGTTACGGAAATCTAGCTCCACTGACCAAAGGAGGACAGCAACTTGTTTTTAACTTTTATGCTTTCAAAGAAAATAGACTGCCATTTTCCATCAAGGTATGTCCTCTTTAACAAGCGCCATAAATTAGAAGCAAAAAATAACCACAACAGAAAACTTCACCAATAAAAACAAAAGGTCTTAATGATTTATTTGGTTTGAAATATCCCACCAAATGTAAACTTGTAAGAACAGCTCAGATTTTATTCTGATTTTACCAGAGTATACTTTCTAGCTACTAAAGTTGTACAATTAGTAAAAACAATCTTTAATTTTCTTAAGAGAGTTAGAATCAATTTTATTTTTTTATCTGGCCTTTGTTTCTCCAACACTTAGTTGTGTGTGTGGTGCTGGGGTTCAAACCCAAGTCCTTGCACATGCCAGGCAAGCACTCCAAACACTGAGCCACTACTCCAGCCCCACAATCTTTAATTTTTAAAAAAATTAACTATTTTCAAAGAAATATTTGTAAAACTAAATAATCTACAATAAAATGTACTACATCTTGCTAATGTTCAGTGATCAAATAAAGGATGAAATCCTGATTCAGTATTGAAGTTCCATTTCCATTTCTGAGGAAGCCCAGAAACATTGTCCGGAGACCTTCTTCCTTCTCAGATAGGACAGTTGTTTTATTATTGTTATTTGCTGTTATTGTTATGTGTTGTAAAAACTGAAGTTTTGAGAAATGGTGAGGCAGGAAGAAAATGCAGATAACCCAAGCTGTACTATGAACATTTAGAATAGGACAAGCAGACAACCCTGTTGCTCTGTAGGAATGGGCCTCTAAGTCATGCCGCGTGCAAATGGGACCATTCGAGTTGACATGTAATTGTTACCATCTTTTCCCTTTACCTTTCCTGCTCTGAAAGGGCTTCATGAAACAAACATGTTTCATCTTACATAGAAAGGAATCCTAAAAAAAGTCTCTGTCACCGATTGTTCTTATAGATTAGAGACTCCAGCCAAGAGCCCTGTGGTCGTCTGTCTTTTCTGAAAGAACCAAAGACAACAAAAGGACTGCCTCAAACAGCTGTTTGCAACTTAAATATCACTCTGCCAGCACATAAAAAGGTATCTTTTAATATTGGTTCATTTTTTACTTTCCCTGGTCTTGAAGATTTGGGCCCTTGGTATGCACTTAAGGAATGCTTTGTAACACTATTAAAGCTCTGGAAACTCAAGTTTTATTAGTCTCCTTGTGTAGATTGACTGAGTCTTGTTACTGTGGTGTCAAAATTATATAGTGTGTATGATGGAGTCCTCTGTTGATCGCTTCTGCTGGTAGTTCATAGATTTTTTTTATGCTTTCAAATAACGTCACACATTAATTTGCCATGGATGTACAGTTCTTGATACTTTCTGTTGGCTTCTTTTGATTTGCTTTGCTTTCTAAACCAGCTTGCACTTTGTGCTCCCTACTCAGTCCTTTTCATATCCTGATATTCTTTTCCCTGCTGTCCATTATAATATTCCTTGTCTCTGCAATGCATCTTGGGACCAAAAGGAGACAGAGTCAGATCAAGATGATGAGGTAATATGAACACTTCTGCTTTTATTCTATCAGAGGTAGAATAGATGTTGAGTATGTATAAAAAGTTGCAGAGGGCTGAAGTATGGGCAATGTATAAATTATGTTTTTTAGGTCTTAGCTTAAGTGAGGTAAAGAATGTATTTTTCTTAAAAAAAAAAAAAAGAGTTCACTCTTCTTCCACACGTACATAAGAGTATATTAATAGATTCTACAATATTATAATCCAACTAATGATTTTAAAAGCTAAAGCTATTTAAACATTAAATGTATAATTATTTTTAACGTTCATATGCATATTTTACCATCTTCTACTCTCCTGATGCACACTGTTATAACTTTTAAATCAAGATCATGATTAATGGATGAAATTTTATTGTACCCAATCAGTTTATGTTTAATGTAATATATTTCTTTGCTGGTTTTTGATAGACATTTGCTATTCTAAAGAAATGTATCTTGGTCATTTTTTAAGAGTATAGTGGTTCAGTTAAATTATAAAAGAAGTTTTCCTAAGTTACCTCTTAATATTTTGAGTCATATGATAATTGGATTTTAAAATCCTACACATTAATAATAGTAGAGTCAGCAGCCTTAGGACTCAGCAACATTGTTGCTAATAATACCATTCACCTGTTTTTAATCTCCTCATCTATACTTTATGCCTATTAACATACAGAAACTGCAGTAGTAATTGGAATAATCAACTCTCTGTGCCTGTTTTCCTTGAATGTACTCACATAGTGAGTGTACTGTGTGATGTATGTGCTTTCAATATGAATGAATTTGGGAACACTTACTGCTCAGCCTCAGAGGTCTCTGTAATGCTTGTCTTTTATCTGTAGTTCCCTGTAGTCTGCTGTGTCAGTGCTCTGATATTTGCTAAATCATGGTTACTTGGTTAAGACACGGGGGTGGGGTTATAAAATCCCAGTAGGAAATTAACATGTTCAAGAGGAAATGCATAAGGAAAATAAGGAGAAATAAGATATCAACATGCCATGCTACAGAATGTTTCAAAATTGGGGAAATGTCAGAGGGAAGTTGGAAATGGAGTCACTCTTTTATCTTTTCTTTTTCAGATGGAGAAAGCAGACAGACGACAGAGTTTTGCATCATTAGCTTTACGTAAGCGCTACAGCTACTTGACTGAGCCTGGAATGAGTGAGTTTTCTAACAAATTTACTAATCTATGTGGATTCTTATAAGAAGAGACATTTTTTCTATACAAACTAAATTTTGATGTCATTTGGAAACCCAATAACTATACATAGTTAAAGATACAAGGTACCAACACCCCTACTTCTTGGCTTTGAAAAGGTTTTAAAAACCATTAACTAATTTTAAAATTAAAGACATCTATTGCTTCTTGGTTTTACTTCGACAATTAATAACTATGCTCGGAGATAAATAGCAGTGTTGCTTTAAATCTATGCTCAAAAGAAAAATATTCAATCCTATATATTTGGGATGGTAGAAAGGATGGCAAAGTCACTTTGGTTGTTATCCCGTTTTTCTTAATATAGATAGGTTATTGTATTACTAGTCCCAATTCTTTTTTTTTTACCACTTTGTAAGAATTATATTTTCTTACTTTCTTATTCACTGATTTCTTATCTCTTTCCTCCTTTCATCTCGCTCCCTCTGTCCTCTCCCCTTGTCCTTTATTAAAACATCAGTTCTAAGTCTGGTCTTCACTAGACTGGTTAAACCCTT
This sequence comes from Aplodontia rufa, assembly GCA_004027875.1. NCBI lineage: Eukaryota > Metazoa > Chordata > Mammalia > Rodentia > Aplodontiidae > Aplodontia > Aplodontia rufa. The sequence continues at coordinate 17,356 of PVKS010006003.1, forward strand.
TTGTCTCAGTGATTGTTCCAGTTCATTGTTAACTGGCTTGCAGTTAAGGTGTAGATTCAGTCACCTTCGTTCTGTCTGCCTCCTCCTTCTCCTTCCTTCATCCTCCTAGTTATCACATCTGGTGGTCACCACAGCCCTGATTGGAGACAACCCCCTCCATCCAGAGAACCGAGAGTACAGGGCACAGTGCTGTTTGAGGGACGTAGAGCAGAGCCACTGTAACATCAGAGAGCTTCATTTTGAAGAGGATTTAGACAAAAACATTTTTTCATTCATCAACCATTCCTAGCTTTCCCCCCACTGACTCAGTTAACTTGAGATCAGGGAGATTAGGCAGTTTACCAGCAAGAACCACAATTTTGTATTTCCCTACCTTTTCTGATTTCGTGTTGCTCTGGACCAACATAACATAGAAAATAGGAAGCAGGAAACTGTTCCAGTATTTAGCTCAGATGGTCTGAGCATACTGTTCTCAAGTCAGACTCGAGACTACTAATACTAAGTGGGGAGTAGGAGAAAAACGAAACCCTCCATGCTCATGACATTCCCTCAGATCTGATTTCTACTCCAACAGCATAAATCCTTCCAGATACATAAGGGCTAAAATTAACTCCTCTTGTGCTACAGAGCAGGAGAAGCGTGTGGAAGTAGCTGCCCGGTTTTTCAGTACACTGGGTTTGAATTTTCTTTGGTATAGCACGTTGCCCTGGGGACTTCACTGGTAGTTGTTGGGCTCCCCCAGGCAGTATCCTTAAGCTTTGAACAGGCTTGAGGGACCAGCTACGTAAGGTCAGTGACACCTCAAGGCAGGCGAGTTTCCATCTAATTCATGTCCCTAAGGTGTTTAGTTTGAGGGATATTGGAATTGCTAAGATCAGCCATGTGCGCAGTTTCAGTTTTCCCATTTATGAAAGTATTCTTGCTTTTTCATTACCTTCAATTAGTTATGTGTAGCCTGCCATTTTTTACTTTTTTTTTTTTTTTTTGGTGTACCAGGGATTAAACCCAGAGGCACTTAACCACTCAGCCACATGCCACATCCCCCAGCCTGTTCATAATAAGCAGGGTCTTGCTAAGCTGCTGAGGACCTAAGTTCCTAAGGTTGGCTTTGACCTTGCTATCCTCCTGCCTCAGGCTCCTGAGCCACAGGGATTACAGGTGTGCATCACTGCACTTGGCCATCCTTGACCTTCAAAAGAAGGAGAGGGGTAGTTTCCTCTTATGATCCGGCATATGAGGGTAGTGAACAGAGAAATGGAAAGGAATAGAGAGGCACTAAAACGAAACAGGCAGAATGCCAAGGCCCCTGAATTGCTGTTGGAACCCGAGGGGATGCCACTTTTCCCTCATTTACCCTGGTCCTTCCAGCCCCCTCCCTGTGCCCGAGGAAAAAAGATTCTAGCGTAGTTCACTTCCTAACATCCAGAATTTCCCTTGGTTATGAAGGGTATCATACAATATGTGTTATTTAAATATATATAATGTGTAACTGACTGGCAAGTTGGTTGTTCCAGGCAAAGTACACCAAACCACAGACATAATTCAAAAGACTTGTCTGATGGAGCCAGCATTCAGCAATAAGAGAGGTACTTTACCAGTTTCTGGTTGTTACAAAAGTAAATTCTTAAGATATAGACTGTGCTCAAATCATTGAATTGAAAGAACCTCCAACAACCATCATCTGTTTGCAATGTGGCATTTCCCAAGAGTTAAGCGATATAATGTTGTGAATTATAGCTAAGAGGGACAGTGAATAGGTGAGGTTTCCACAGTTCTTCCACTTTCTTTGGAATAATATGTAAGCCTAGAAAAGGATATTTTCTGAATATCTGACTTTAAATGTACACTAGGAATGAAAATCTTCACCCTTGTGGGAGTAGCTGCTAATCCAAGGACTGGATTGTAGCAGTGGCACGGGCACAGCATGAAGAAGAGCATAAAAGATGAAGCAGCTTCTCCTTTCCTCTTCAAGTGCACTGTTGTTCTGAACCATTGTTTTCTTGGAGCGAGACTGTACTCAGCTTTGATGTTGACCGTTAGCCTTTGGCAGGCATTCCAAACCTCTGTGACCAGCTCGGTTTGTTTGTTAGAACTGTAGAAGTAGATTGGACTCAGAGTGTGCTAACCTCCTTTGCGTGTCTCTTGCCCCACTGAGATAAGAATGCTGGTATTACAGCCATCTTTCCTAGTGGTAGGGCTACCCCATGGCTCCTCCAGTGTTTGGGGTCATCCATGAATCCCGTGAATTCTGGAAAGGTACCAGAATCCCTACCTTTATCATGAATAAACATATATATGTACACCTAACTGCAGGTACTTAAATGTGGGGTGTTAAAAATACGACTGTGCTTTTGAAACTTTCCCATGATACCTTTTGAGAATTAATAAAGTATTGCTTGTATTCATAATTAAGTCTCCCACAGACATAAATATCTATCTAGTTACAGATGTATTTTATAATTTGCAGCACTGAATATTTTCCTAAAATCTCAAAAGGTACCATGACTTCACATGTCATGGAAAAAGTGTACTCTTCTTTCTCAATGCTCTCATGAAAGTATTTTTAAAGGTTGTATTTTGTGCATAATATGGCATACAAATTGTATAACTTCATTGGCCTGTTTGCCATGATACACTCTGTGCATGATAAAGTGTTTTCAGTTGCTTTGCTTGCTTATGGTAACCATGAACCACATTTTCTGGTTTTTTTCCCCTTTGTGTGTACATGCATTTTTAAAATCATTTCATATTACATTTTTTCCTTCATCAAAAGGAATATACTGCATGAAAAGATAAATGCAAACATTCCTTTTCTTTGTTTTCTTTTAATTTAAAATTCTGACTCAGAAAATTTCTTGCTCTTATTGGCTTTTTATGGGTGTGAAGCATAACCGAATTGTGCATGGAAGATAGAGATTTTCAAATACAGTGGCTTCACAGTTTGCACATCAGTTGCCTGTCTCTTAATAGTTATTTTGGATTCTGCATGAAATAGGCTTGAGTGGCTTTCTAAAGAAAAACCAAAAGTTTCAGCTATTTACTGCATAGATTCACATATTGAAATGCTTCTAAATAGGTGCAATCTGTAACATGGAAAGGCTCCAGGAGATGGAATATTAGAAATTATTAAAACGAGAGTCATATGGTTGCACGAAACAAACATACCTATACAGGCAAAACAGAAACGGCTACTGATATTTCAAAACCAGCACATAAGAAAGTCAATAGGAAGTAAGGGAACAGTTTTCCATTGTGGTTATTTTTCTCATCATTAATTCTTTCCTCATGTTTTCTATTTTTCATTGTTGGCCTCATTTGGTTGCGATGTGCTTTTCCTGTCTTTCATTTCACATTGCTCTGTTTTTTATTTGGTTGTTTTTCTTTTCAACTTTGGATTAGTTATGTCTGTAGAAATTTTTTTTCCTCTTTTATTTAATTGTTCCTTTTGCCTCTTCCATTCTAAATCATGCAAACAATTGTACTTGCTTTTGTAATATTTCAAAGTTTACTGACCAATTTTTTTCTCTGGTCTCTCTGTTTCTCAACCATTTTTGTTGATTTTTGTGTTTGATTTCATTTTAAAATTTAAGAAACAGTTGAACGGAGTGCAGGAGCAACAAGATCCCTCCCCACCACTTACTCATACAAGCCATTCTTTTCTACAAGACCATACCAGTCCTGGACAACTACTCCGAACACAGTGCCTGGGCCAACCAAGTCAGGCTTCACTTCCCTATCAAGTTCTTCCTCTAATACGCCATCAGCTTCTCCGTTAAAATCAATATGGTCCGTTTCGACTCCTTCTCCAATCAAGTCCACGTTAGGAGCCTCAACGACATCATCAGTTAAATCCATTAGTGATGTGGCATCTCCAATTAGATCTTTTCGGACAATTTCTTCGCCTATAAAAACAGTGGTGTCCCAATCTCCATACAATATGCAAGTTGCCTCTGGTACCCTGGTTAGAGCTCCCCCAGTCACAGAGGCTATGCCCTTAAAAGGGCTGGCATCCAATTCTACGTTTTCCTCTCGAAGTTCTCCCGTGACTACAGCGGGGTCTCTTTTGGAGAGGTCATCAATTACTATGACACCCCCTGCCTCCCCCAAATCAAACATTAATATGTATTCCTCCAGTCTGCCATTTAAGTCAATTATTACATCAGCAGCACCACTCACATCTTCACCTTTAAAGTCAGTGGTCTCTCCAGCTAAAGTGGCAGTTGACGTCATTTCGTCAGCTAAAGTTACGATGGCATCATCGCTGTCATCACCCTTGAAACAAATGCCTGGACATGCGGAGGTGCCATTAGTCAATGGATCTATTTCTCCTCTGAAATATCCATCATCTTCAACTTTAATGAATGGATGCAAAGCCACTGCCACATTACAGGACAAAATCGCTACCGCCACAAACTCTGTGAGTTCTGTGGTGAGCGCGGCCACGGACACAGTTGAGAAAGCGTTTTCCACCACGACAGCGATGCCATTTTCCCCACTCAGGTCATACGTTTCTGCAGCACCATCAGCGTTTCAGTCCCTAAGAACTCCTTCCGCAAGTGCACTCTACACATCTCTTGGGTCGCCAATGTCTGCAACTACCTCATCTGTAACTTCATCAATAATAACAGTGCCAGTCTACTCTGTAGTCAATGTTTCACCAGAACCAGCATTAAAGAAACTTCCAGACTCTAATTCACTTACAAAATCTGCAGCAGCCTTGCTGTCCCCCATTAAAACATTGACTACGGAGACTCGTCCTCAGCCCCATTTCGGTCGAACTGCATCTCCAGTTAAGTCCTCGTTGTTCCTTGCACCTTCTGCCCTTAAGCTGTCTACCCCATCTTCTTTATCCTCCAGTCAGGAAATACTAAAAGACGTGGCAGAAATGAAGGAGGACCTGATGCGGATGACTGCCATACTACAGACAGATGTGCCTGAGGAGAAGCCATTCCAACCTGAACTCCCCAAAGAAGGGAGAATTGATGATGAAGAACCCTTCAAAATTGTTGAGAAAGTCAAAGAAGACTTGGTCAAAGTTAGTGAAATCCTTAAGAAGGATGTGTGTGTTGATAACAAAGGATCGCCCAAATCACCAAAGAGTGACAAAGGACACTCTCCCGAAGATGACTGGATAGAATTTAGTTCCGAAGAAATAAGAGAAGCAAGACAACAAGCTGCCACAAGCCATTCTCCATCCCTGCCCGAGAGAGTGCAGGTAAAAGCAAAAGCCGCCTCCGAAAGGGATTATAACTTGACCAAAGTTATCGATTACCTAACAAACGATATCGGGAGCAGTTCACTGACCAATTTAAAGTACAAGTTTGAGGATGCAAAGAAGGATGGTGAGGAGAGACAGAAGAGAATTTTAAAACCAGGAATTGCTTTGCAGGAACACAAGCTCAAAATGCCACCAGCCTCCATGAGGCCTTCCACCTCTGAGAAAGAGCTATGTAAAATGGCCGACTCCTTTTTTGGAACAGATACGATTTTAGAATCTCCAGATGACTTTTCTCAACATGACCAAGATAAAAGTCCCTTGTCTGACAGTGGCTTTGAAACGAGAAGTGAAAAAACACCTTCGGCCCCACAAAGCGCCGAAAGCACTGGTCCTAAGCCACTTTTTCATGACGTCCCCATCCCTCCTGTCATTACAGAAACAAGAACTGAAGTGGTTCATGTCATCAGGAGCTACGAGCCCTCCTCTGGGGACGCTCCCCAGTCCCAACCAGAGGAGCCAGTGTCACCTAAACCTTCCCCCACATTTATGGAATTAGAACCAAAGCCCACCACCTCTAGTATTAAAGAAAAAGTGAAGGCATTTCAAATGAAAGCCAGCAGTGAAGAAGATGACCACAGTCGGGTTTTGAGCAAAGGCATGCGTGTTAAAGAGGAGACTCACATAACCACGACCACCAGAATGGTTTATCATTCCCCACCAGGCAGTGAAGGTGCCTCTGAAAGAATTGAAGAAACCATGTCCGTCCACGACATCATGAAGGCCTTTCAGTCCGGGCGGGACCCTTCCAAAGAACTGGCAGGGCTGTTTGAACATAAGTCAGCAGCGGCTCCCGATGCTCACAAGTCTGCTGCTGAAGCCTCAGCCCAGCACGCAGAGAAGGACAACCAAATGAAACCCAAACTGGAGCGTATAATAGAAGTCCACATCGAAAAAGGTAACCAAGCTGAGCCCACTGAAGTCATTATTAGAGAAACCAAAAAGCATCCAGAAAAGGAAATGTATGTGTATCAGAAAGACTTATCCCGGGGAGATATTAACCTAAAAGATTTTCTGCCAGAAAAGCACGATGCTTTTCCTTGTCCAGAGGAACAGGGTCAGCAAGAAGAAGAAGAACTTACTGCGGAAGAGTCATTGCCTTCTTATCTGGAGTCTTCCAGAGTAAACACTCCTGTGTCCCAAGAAGAAGATAGCCGCCCTAGTTCTGCTCAACTCATATCTGATGACTCTTACAAAACATTGAAGCTTTTGAGTCAACACTCCATAGAATACCATGATGATGAGTTGTCAGAGCTAAGAGGGGAGTCTTACAGGTTTGCTGAGAAAATGCTTCTGTCAGAAAAGCTAGATGTGTCTCATTCTGATACCGAGGAATCGGTTACAGACCATGCAGGACCCCCTAGCTCAGAGTTACAGGGGTCTGATAAGCGGTCCAGAGAAAAAGTAGCTACTGCCCCCAAAAAAGAAATACTCTCCAAAATCTATAAAGATGTATCTGAAAATGGTGTAGGTAAAGTGTCTAAAGATGAGCCTTTTGATAAAGTGACAGTATTGCACTATTCTGGCGATGTTAGTAGTCCAAAACATGCCATGTGGATGCGCTTTACTGAGGACAGATTAGACAGAGGTAGAGAAAAGTTGATATATGAAGATAGGGTGGACAGGACTGTGAAGGAGGCTGAAGAAAAACTGACTGAAGTATCACAGTTTTTTCGTGACAAAACAGAGAAACTAAATGATGAACTGCAGTCCCCAGAGAAAAAGCCACGCCCCAAAAATGGCAAAGAACACTCTTCTCAAAGCTCTACCAGTAGCAGCCCTGAGAAAGTACTAACAGAACTGTTGGCATCCAATGATGAGTGGGTCAAGGCGAGGCAGCATGGCCCTGACGGACAAGGCTCCCCCAAGGCCGATGAGAGGCCAGCGTCCAGTCTGCCCAGCAGCCCAGAGAAGAGAGTTCCATCCCAACAGAGTGAGGATGGCCAGTCCACCGTGGAAGCCAAAGGAAGCGTCTCACAGAGCAAAGCACCAGAAGGGCCTCAGTCTGGATTTCAACTCAAACAATCTAAACTCAGTTCCATTAGATTAAAATTTGAACAAGGCACACATGTGAAAAGTAAGGACATGTCTCAAGAAGAGAGAAAGCCGGATGGCCAATCCAGAATCCCAGTTAAAAGAGTACAAGAGAGCAAGCTACCTGTCTACCAAGTCTTTGCTAGAGAAAAACAGCAGAAGGCCGTAGACCTCCCAGAGGAAAGCGTGTCTGTCCAAAAAGATTTCATGGTACTAAAAGCTAACGATGAACATGCCCAAAGCAACGAGATTGTTGTAAATGATTCTGGCTGTGATGATGTGAGAAAACAGAGGACTGAAACGTCAAGTAAAGCAATGCCTGACTATTGTTCTGAGCAACAGGCTAAAGACTTGGCATGTCATGTAACCTCAGATTTAGCAACCAAGGGACCATGGGACAAAAAGGTCTTTAGAACATGGGAAAGTTCTGGAACCACTAATAATAAGTCACAGAAAGAAAAACTTTCACATGTACTTGTTCATGATGTAAGAGAGAATCACATTGGTCACCCTGAGAGTAAAGGTGTTGATCAAAAGAATGAATGTCTGTCTGTGACTGAGAGAGAACACAAATTGTTAACAAACGGCTCTCTCTCAGAAATTAAGGAAATGACTGTAAAATCTCCCTCCAAGAAAGTTTTATATAGGGAATACGTTGTTAAAGAAGGGGAACGTCCAGGTGGAGCATTCGATCAACCTCCCAGGAGAAGTGAGAGTTCAGCAGTGTCACACATTCCAGTCAGAGTGGCTGATGAGAGGAGAGCGCTGTCTCCTAATATTCCTGATGGGTTCTGTGAGCAGTCAACATTTCCAAAACACGAACTATCACAAAAAGTATCCCAGTCAAGCATGAGAAAAGAGACAGTTGAGACACAGCACTTTAATTCCATAGAAGATGAAAAAGTTACCTATTCAGAAATCAGCAAGGTTTCCAAACATCAGAGTTACGTAGGCTTATGCCCGCCTCTTGATGAAACCGAGACCTCCCCCACCAAATCTCCTGATTCCCTAGAGTTCAGCCCAGGAAAGGAATCTCCATCTAGTGATGTATTTGACCACAGTCCCATTGATGTGTTGGAAAAACTTGCACCACTAGCCCAGTCAGAGGGAGGGAAAGAGATAAAAACTTTACCTGTTTATGTCAGTTTTGTACAAGTGGGGAAGCAATATGAAAAGGAGATACAACAAGGGGGTGTAAAAAAAATCATAAGTCAGGAATGTAAGACAGTCCAAGAAACCAGGGGGACCTTTTACACAACTAGACAGCAAAAGCAGCCTCCTTCTCCCCAAGGTAGTCCAGAAGATGATACTCTAGAGCAAGTGTCATTTCTAGACAGCTCTGGGAAAAGCCCTTTGACCCCAGAAACACCCAGTTCAGAGGAAGTAAGTTATGAATTTACGTCTAAGACCCCAGACTCGCTAATAGCTTATATACCAGGCAAACCCAGCCCAATTCCCGAGGTTTCTGAGGAATCAGAGGAGGAGGAGCAGGCCAAATCAACCTCCCTGAAGCTGACTACAGTGGGGGAAACAGCGGTTGAGAGTGAAATACCTAATGATGTGAGCAGAGACTCTGTCCCAAGACCCAAAAGTAATAGAGTTGCCTATATTGAATTTCCCCCTCCTCCACCACTGGACGCAGACCAGATTGAGTCAGATAAGAAGCATCATTATCTTCCCAAAAGGGAGGTTGACATGACTGAAGTCAGTCTGCAAGATGAGCATGACAAATGCCAGCTGGCTGAACCAGTCATCAGAGTGCAGCCGCCCTCACCAGTTCCTCCTGGGGCTGATGCCACCGACTCGAGCGATGATGAATCTATTTATCAGCCCGTCCCGGTGAAAAAATATACCTTCAGGTTAAAGGAAGTGGACGATGAACAAAAGGAAATGACAAAATCCAAAGTTTCTGCTGACAAGGCTTCCAACCAGAAAGAACTGGAATGTAACGGATCCGGAAAAGATAATGAATTCGGCCTTGGCCTTGACTCGCCTCAGAATGAAACGGCCCAGAATGGGAACAATGATCAGTCCATCACAGAGTGCTCCATTGCCACCACCGCGGAGTTTTCTCACGATACAGATGCCACGGAGATTGACTCTCTGGATGGCTACGATCTGCAAGATGAAGATGACGGTCTGACCGAGAGTGATTCAAAACTCCCAAGTCAAACCATGGAACTCAAGAAAGATGTGTGGAACACAGAGGGCATTCTGAAGCCAGCCGATCGCTCCTTTAGCCAAAGCAAACTTGAAGTTATTGAGGAGGAGGGAAAGGTGGGACCAGATGAAGATAAGCCATCCTCCAAAAGTTCTTCATCTGAGAGGACTCCTGATAAGACTGATCAGAAGTCAGGGGCCCAGTTTTTCACACTGGAAGGCCGCCATCCTGACAGATCAGTGTTTCCTGATACTTATTTCAGTTACAAAGTAGATGAAGAATTTGCCACTCCTTTTAAAACCGTAGCTACCAAAGGTCTAGATTTTGACCCTTGGTCTAATAACCGAGGGGATGATGAAGTTTTTGATGGTAAATCACGGGAAGATGAAACTAAGCCATTTGGTCTGGCGGTGGAAGACCGCTCTCCAGCAACCACCCCTGACACAACGCCAGCCAGAACGCCAACCGATGAAAGTACCCCAACTAGTGAGCCTAACCCTTTCCCATTCCATGAAGGAAAAATGTTTGAGATGACTCGCAGTGGTGCAATTGACATGAGCAAGAGGGATTTTGTTGAAGAGAGGCTCCAATTTTTCCAGATTGGTGAGCATACTTCTGAAGGGAAGTCAGGGGACCAGGGGGAAGGGGATAAAAGCATGGTCACTGCCACCCCACAGCCACAGTCAGGGGACAGCACTATAGAAACCAATCTAGAGAGAATTGTAGAGGCACCTGCAGTCGAACCCAACCCCAGCAGTCCGACCAGCGGCGAGTGTGAGGAAGGCACATCCAGAGGTGGCTCCCTGGAGAGATCAGCAGCAGACACTAACACCTCTAAAGTTGACCCCAAGTCACGCACGCCTATAAAAATGGGAATTTCTGCATCCACCATGACCATGAAGAAAGAAGGCTCTGGAGAAGTGACAGATAAGCTAGAAGCTGTGATGACCAGTTATCAGGGATTAGAAAATGAAATAACAGTGATTTCAAATACAGCCAGTAGCCAGACGGGCATTAGGCCCCAAGAGAAACACGATTTTCAAAAAGATAACTTTAATAACAACAACAATTTGGATTCTTCCACTATACAGACAGATAACATTATAAGTAATGTAGTTCTGACAGAACATTCTGCACCCACTTGTACCACAGAGAAAGCTAATCCAATGAAAGGCTCCTCAGGAAAAAAGGCAGGGGTACCACAAGGACACTGTGCCAGAGATAAGCAGAAAGTTCTTGGAGAGCAGCAAAAGACAAAGGAATCAATAGGGATTAGGCGAAAATCCAAACTTCCCATAAAGGCCACTTCACCAAAAGACATCTTCCCATCAAACCATATGCCAAACATTAAAGCAAGTAAAACGAAGCAGGTTAGTCCATCCGAGAAAACCAAAACGCTTAGTACTTCTTCATGTGTAGATGTGAAATCCAGAATTCCAGTCAAAAACACACACAGGGAAAACCTAGCTGCAGTCAGGAAAGCATGTGCCACACAAAAGCAAGGGCAGCCAGAGAAAGGCAAGGCCAAACAGCCTCCATCCAAGTTGCCAGTAAAGGTAAGATCCACCTGTGTCACCACCACCACCACCACCACCACAGTTAAAGTTAGGAAAAGTCAGCTTCAGGAAGTATGTAAACATTCCATTGAATATTTTAAGGGCATTAGTGGCGAGACCTTAAAGCTTGTGGACCGCCTCTCTGAAGAAGACAAAAAGATGCAGTCGGAGTTGTCCGATGAGGAAGAAAGTACCTCAAGAAACACGTCGTTGTCCGAGACTTCCCGGGGTGGCCAGCCTTCAGTTACAACGAAGTCTGCTAGAGATAAGAAAACAGAGGCAGCACCTTTAAAATCAAAGAGTGAAAAGGCCGGCAGTGAGAGAAGGAGCAGTAGGAGGACTGGTGAGAATGAAGGCAGTCAGGTTTCTCGAGCGCTCTTTGCTCACATCCTGGAGAACCAGCCTAGTTTGTAAACACTTTCCAACCCGTAGACCCTAGTGCATGAACTGTCGTGATTGCCTGTGGAGTGACTTAACCGTAGTTTTTCATTCTGTCATTGTCATCTGTGTGTGCTGTCTTATACACTCTTCTTTCTTCCTTTTAATCAAACTACACTGTAGACAGCTAGGGAAGCATGCTGAAGATACTGGTGTCATTCAAGATGAGCAACTTTTTTTTTTTTAAATGTGCTAATGGATATGATTCTGTCAAAGTAAAAGCACAGATGTTGAAATTCCATTGTGGTGTTTTCAGCAACACGGCAATTCTATCACTGTTGTGAAGTAGCTAGCTTGTCAGCATGTTCAACCCATTACATTGAGCATCCATGTAGTCTGACATTTGGCCTGATGCAGGTGAAAAACCAGTGAGCCATGTGAAAAGAAATGTTCATGTAGGCGATTAGGACACATCTAAGTGTACAGTGTTAGCGTTAGTCTCTGTAAAATCTGACTGCTGCTAAAAGCAATATTCCAGTATTGTATCTTTCTTGATGATTATTTTAATTAAGAAATTGTAAATCGTAGGTCCACAGAGTCCATGTGAACGGACAGATATCAGGATGGCAATAGTAGCCGATCACCTGGGACTTAGTTGGACAGGTAAGTGTGTATGCATCTGAATGAAACAAGTACAGTTTCTTAATTTCCTTGTCTTACATATGGTTTATTATGTATTTGTTAAGAGAAGCATAAGCAACTAGTCAGAAAAAAATTTATCATCCATAATTCTGTCTATCCAGAGATAATTACTGATACTGCTTTGTACACTATTTATCCAAGAAACAGAAACTTAAATCTTATTTTTCCTTAAAGCTTTTTCTTCACAGTGCTATTTCTGGTAAGATGGTAACCTTTTATCTCATAGCAAATTTATCTGGTGGGAATAAAGGAAAACATAGCTAATACCTATGACTTCAATGTTTAACATGGTTAGTGTTTTTGAAACAGATCTCTTAATGTTTCAATTAACCCATGCCCACATTTCATAAATATTAGTTTTTTTTTTCCAAGTACTAAGCATTGAACCAAGGGCCACATGCAAAATAGGCAAGTATTGTACTACTGAGCTACATCAGGCTGGCCTCAAATGTGGATATTCCTCAGCTTCCCAAGTAGCTGGAGTTACAGGCATGCACCACCACACCCAATTAAAGTCACAGTTTTTATGATACATACATAAAATCTGTGTTTATTTACCTGATGCTTTTAAGTGGATATACTTTTATGGTTAAAGGTATATTTAAAAGGAAAGCTTTGTATCAGTTTCATAGTAGGAAGTGGGGATTATTTGCATGAAATATCTATATAAACAAGAAAACAGGAAGGAAAGATTAACTTGACTTTTTCTTTTCTGGCTGTAATGGCAATTGAACCTAGGGCCTGCAAAGCACAGCCTTTTCCACTGAGCTACATCCCTAGCCACTTTGAATTAAAAATTTTAAAAATGGGATATAACTAGACTCAATTCACAAGAGTTGAGTTCTGTGAAACCATTAAAAATGAGACTGTCAAAAATGAACACTTGGCTTCATTTGCTTCAGTAAAGATAAGATGAAGTTGGTTGTCAGCTGGGCCATTCTGCTTTGTAGATTTGATATTAATAGGCTCCCTAAAATCCTGCCTCACCTGAATCTGAGAAACTGTAAGTTTTATAGGTTGACTCAGTTAAAATAATAAATGTTAATTATTGTCACATGTAAAGTCATATTGCATACCATGAGTGTCCTACACCCCATCCAACTGTCATTAAAAGGGAGAATGTGAAACTTAGATAATGGGAAATAAGTTCATCTCATTTTTTTCCTTTAACCTCCTCCACCACTACCTGTCAAACCCTCCTCTCCAGCTACCCAGATCCTGCTCTGAGGTGTGCTGATGATTGCAAGCCTAGTAGAGCTCGGAAAAGACAGGTGGTCAAGAATTAATAGTAATTTGTTATATGTATTTGCTAGCAAATATTATAAAGTAATATTTGTGTTTTAATATTAGACAGTAACCTGAAAAGATACTGGAGCAAATGTTGGTTTTTATGGTAACACATGCCCGTAACTATTAGATTTCCTTAAGCCAATATAATCTGTTTGTCAGAGCAGATTTTTGGAGAAGATGAGGCAGCATTAGAAGAGACAGACATAAAGCCATAAAACTAAAATCCTTAGGGTTAGGATGTGTTCGTTCTTCATCAAGTCTCCAGATAACAGGCAGAGTTTGGTACTGAGGGCTTGTTGGGCAATAGTAGTATTTTCAGTTAAAAAGGATGAAAAACTTAAAAAGAAAAACTATACTTCCCTAATTAGAATTACTATAAGCTCAATGAAGACTAGGAAAATAAAGCCTTTAAGAGAACAGAATTTTAATCTGTCATTTTAAACCACCATTAAAAATCTGCTTTTTATTTGTAATAGTTACAAGTTTCATAATTTTCTACAAAATTAATATATTCTTTGATCTTGGCTTTAATGGATAAATAGTACATCCAAATGATATACCTTATGAGAATCTTTTTCTTTTGGTCAAATACAGTAAAGAATCATGAAATCAACTTTTAAAGTGGAATATAAAAACATGTCTCTATTACCTGTATTATAGCTAAATTTTGCTCCATGGAAATCTGCCATTTATGTAAACACATGTATTGCTAATTGGGGGCCATGATCACAGCAGTTTGCAAGTCCTACGTTACATTAACTTTTCTCCTTTGTTTTCAGTTTTTCATTAGGTCAAGTCTGCAATAAATAGTCATGTATACAAGTCATTTTATACAACCCTAATGTATTTTCAGGATAAATTTCTGGTAATGAATCATTTGGTCAAAAGATAAGGACTTTCTGAATTCATTTTGCCAAGTTGCTATAAATATAGAATCTTGATCAATTCCTTTTCCATGGGAGCATTTTTTTCCTTTTTATAATCATTTCAGATAGTACACACTTGATTAATATTTTTAAGATATACAAAAATATACAATGAAAAATCTCCTAAGCAGCCGCTACTACTGAGACCATTCCAAAGACTGCATTTACAGCATTAGGGGCATGAGTAGATAAATGGAAAGTTAGCTCCCTTTCATAGAGATAAAATTGCCTGGAGTCATCATTTAACCTCCTGAGCAGGAATAGAGTTTTTGAAACTTGAGGGCCCTGTAGAGTGGAATATCCTGTGGGTCAAAGGTACACTTCTTGAGGACTGCTACCTCTTGTATAAACTTATATACCTCCTGTCTTGTGTTCAATCTGTTCAAATGGCAGCAAATTATTTGAATTAGAAGAATTAAGCAATATCTTCTTTGTTAAAAACAATCTTTATAAACTGATCTCTACAGGGTATTTGATTATAAGATATTACATATGAAGAACTAAGTTAAAGCCTGACTATAATCACTAGTTTCCTGTGAAATGAGGTATATAATGCCCAAGGCTGTATGTGAGCTTTTCTATAACTTTTTTTTTGGTAGATGAACATCACTTTTATCAAACGTGTATAGTAAAAGCAGAATATGTAATCTTAATAACTTTCTTTCTTTTTACAGAACTGGCAAGGGAACTGAATTTTTCAGTGGATGAAATCAATCAAATACGTGTGGAAAATCCAAATTCTTTAATTTCTCAAAGCTTCATGTTATTAAAAAAATGGGTTACCAGAGACGGAAAAAATGCTACAAGTAGGCTGAACTTCCATTATTTTAACCTTCAAAACTGCATGTATCCAGTATTTTAGATAAACCTGTTGTTAGGGTCATTCAAATGTTTTGTTTTCTGCGATATAGAAAAATGAGAGTGGTCAAAAAATAATAACACTTTTGAAGTTATACTGTAAAGTTCTGCTAGCAGGAAGCTTTTTGGAAAGGGTAGTAGGAATTTTTTTGCATTTTGTCTACTGTTCTGTCCAGGACTATCTATCAGAAATTAAAATAGAATAGTAATTCTGACTTCTACATCCTGGAATTATCATCCAAAACACTCCGAAGTTACTGCTGTGGCCAGAGGCAGATGTGCAGGGAAGTGCAAAGAGGAGGATAGGATCAAATAGTTGTATTTAGCTTGGTCTGCAACAGCAGAGAATTCCCTAAAATTGTTGGGTCTGAAGTGGTTCCCAAGGGTACCATGCTTTGGCACATGCTAACCCACAATAATATGGAAAAAGTTATTATATGGGTGTGCCTTTGTCAACCTGACCTTCAGAACTCATGAAAATGCTAGCGTTAAACAAGAGGGTGACCTGTTTTGACATTCTG
Organism: Aplodontia rufa; assembly: GCA_004027875.1. NCBI lineage: Eukaryota > Metazoa > Chordata > Mammalia > Rodentia > Aplodontiidae > Aplodontia > Aplodontia rufa. The sequence goes on from PVKS010006003.1 coordinate 33,057, forward strand.
AAAGGAGAAGGAACTTGTTTGAAGTTGTATCAGATTCCTTCATACCTAAAAGGATTCCAGCTATTTTAAGGCCCACCCACTCTGTTAAGGTGGAACAAATGCTGTTGCCATTGCCCATAGCTTTACGAAGTGATTCTTAAGATTGCAACTTCCCTGTAGCACTCTGAGCCCTCTGGATGAGATTGCAGAGCTTGAGTGAGAAGCTGAAATGCCAGGAGATCTGCAAAAGCCATGCGTTTGTGAGGATACTGTACTGATTCAAAGCAAATAATGTAATGGGTTTTCAACCTATTTTTTCCTCTCCTTTTCAGCTGATGCCTTAACTTCGGTCTTGACAAAAATTAATCGAATAGACATAGTGACTCTACTAGAAGGACCGATATTTGATTATGGAAATATTTCAGGCACCAGAAGTTTTGCAGATGAAAACAATGTTTTCCATGACCCTGTTGATGGTAATTGAATTGAGTGTTCATATTTATTTAATCATTTGATAAAATTTAAAAGTACAGTCAGACAAGGCATTCACTTAAAACCAACTAAATTGTTATTTGCTTGACTTAATTTCTCATTTTCATGCCATTTTCTGTCAGAATGCGCAAATAAGCAGTATGATATAAGAGCAAATTAGGTAAAAATGTTATCTACAATAGAAATAATGAGGTTTGAAAGAGTATTTCTAATATTTTGTGACCAAATGGAATAACACCTCAAAAATGCATTGTTTTAAATGTTTACATTAACCTTAAAAACTAGTGGTCTATTTATTCATAAAAGACCAAATAGTGAGGTCTGTTTTAGCAAAATAGGTTGTGAATTGTTAAGGTAAACTGGTAAGTTACTGTTCTGGGATCAAATATTGAAGCACTCACTAGAATAGTCTGATGCTTCAAAATGTTTAAACTTCACATCCTGACATTAATGCTTTTAGGGAAAAAAAAAACCCTACATGATATATTGTACATAAGAGTCAGCATAATTTTGAATACAATAAGCATAAATATCAGTAATAATTACTTCCATATTAGCTTATATAATTTATCTTCTCTTATGTAAATTGAGGCTCTTTACAAAAGTATTAATAAAATCATAATTTCTTACTGTGTTTTCCAAGATAGTCTTATAGTCACAAACAAATTTATTCCTACAATGAATTTTCGGTAGAATATGTTGAAAAGGAGCCAGGGATATTTCTCTACTATTCCAAGTTCTGGAAAAATATGGTGATTTTTCCATTTTCAAATTGGCAAAGTTAGAATAATAAAAGTCATTAACTTCTAATTCTGCATGTTAGATGAAGAAAAATCTCAAGTTCTTAGAAAGTTTTGCTTACTAAAGAGAAAATTTATAGCATACCTATTAACCACATAAGCGCAATGAGCATGAAGTCTTCAGTAAGTTTATAAATACCATAGAATATTGGAGGGTGGAGTTCTCTCCAAAGCCATGTCTAATATGTAAGGCCATAAATTGCTAATCAAACTTTAGACAGATGTAATCATTGTCACAGCAAACTCTGACTTACTGACAAGTTATAGCTTGTAAATTCCAGTATTCTTTCTTAGGGTAGTTAAAACTAAGAAAAGTGTCTCTAGTAAAAATGATCACCAAAGTGACATTTTAAAACCAGAATATCATTAAAATAAGCTTGCAAGGGTTTTTTTGTTACTATTAATATTTTATATTCCTTATTTGAATTTCCTTAAGAAATTTTAAAACAACTTTCACTTGTGCAAATTACAAACTGGTCAGTTTTTCAAGAAGATTCTAGTTTATAGGTGACCATGGTAATTGAGACTGATTTTATATATATAGTGCAGTTTTTTAAATGTTATAGGTAATTAATTACAAAATTGATTTCTCCTTGGCTTGCTATCTTTCGTCCACAATACAAATTTTTTTAGACAATTCAGAAAATGTGCTTTGTTACATTTTTATTCCCGTCTCTCCTCTTAGTTGAGCTTTTGTGACACTTCCTTTCCTCACCATGACCAGACCATTGTTGCCTTTTCTCTCTGCTAAAGCAGAAAAATACTTCTGTAGTCCACACAGTGATGTTTAAAACGAGAGATTAGCTCCTTCCTTCCCTTTTGCAAGTAAGCTGGTTAATAAACTCCATGTATCGTAGTATCGTTGTGAATATTCAGAGTGTTCTTGGCGAATGATTTTCCTTCTCTTTGTTGTGTCATTTTTTTTTTTGTTTTTACTTGGTTTGTGGTTCGAAGTGGACCCCCTCACCAACTTCACCAAGACCTTCATGTACAACACAGCCCTTTCATTTCTGTCATCTTATGATACCTGAAAACTTTACATGGAGTCTTTTCTACTGTGTCTACTTTTTAAATCCATTTCCTAACATCTTTTTTAGTATTTTACCCAGTGCTACTGCTCTAAAATCTAATAATCATTTCTTTTGAAAGATTAAATTCATTTCTTGTAAATTTCATATAAAGCAAGTAAGAATTGGGTTGTGTTGCTCATATGTACCGTTTTTAAAATGAGTTATAGGTAATTAATTTAAAAATTGGTTTCTTGTGGCTTGCTGTCTTCAGTCTACCACAGTAGGAATTTTGCATGCTAAAACTAGAAACATAATAAATTTGGTCATGAAATGTGTTTTATATGACAACTAACTTTTTATTCAATTAGTCTGCATATTTAAGTTACTATTTAAATTATCAAAATTGATAGAAATATCTTAATATTTAATTTTACTGTAGCTTGCACTAGGCTTATTTCATTGTATTACATTTAACTGAACTAAACCAATAAATTATCAACATTATTCTGTGATTCATCATGCATTTTCATACCTGATATAATTTCAGTCATTCCATGTGTTTTTGTTTGATGTATTCTAATTCATTCCAGTCAGTCCAAATGTACTGTCTTCCATAGGTTATCCTTCCCTTCAAGTGGAACTGGAAACCCCCACAGGGTTGCACTCCACACCACCCACCCCTTTCCAGCAAGACGATTATTTTAGTGATATCTCTAGCATAGAGTCTCCCTTTAGAACCCCTAGTAGACTGAGTGATGGGCTAGTGCCTACCCAGGGAAGCATAGAGCACTCAGCAGATGGACCTCCAGTCGTAACTGCAGAAGACACTTCCTTAGAAGACAGCAAAATGGAAGACCCAGTGCCTTTAACAGGAATGCCCAAAGCAGTGGATGTAGATGAGAGCCAATTGGAGAATGTTTGTCTGAGTGAGTATCCTCAATACCTCGGAAATTTGGCTGGGGTCCCCAAAGATGTTAAACCAGCAGAGCCCTTGAAACAGACTAAAAAAGTAGGCTTAAGCTCTGCCCAGCAAGAAAAAGGAAAATCTGGTCCTGATGAGGAGATGACGGAAGAAAAGCTCAAATCTCTATTTGAGGACATTCAACTTGAAGAAGGAGTAGAGTCTGAGGAGATGACGGAAGAAAAAGTACAGGCTATTCTTAAACGTGTTCAGCAAGCAGAACTGGAAATGTCTTCAATTTCAGGTTGGCAGAATGAGACATCAAGTGGAAACCTAGAGTCCCCTGCTCAAGCTCGAAGAATAACTGGTGGGTTACTAGATCGACTTGATGACAGGTATGGATGTATTTCAAGAAACGCAAACTGAACGCCAGAGGCCCTCTGAATGTTGTGTTTTAACTAGATGCTTTTTAGTCATGATTCTTTCTAAACTACCAGTCAAGCTCTGGAATAATACCTGCTTTAAAGGTTGGTTCATTATGCTAATCTTGAGAGGAAAATGGAATATAAATTCAAATGTAATTCTCAAAATTCTTAGGAAATCTTTAGTAAAAAGAAAAAAATGTACATATATGCCAAAGATTTATAATGTTGTCTTTGCTTGAGAAGACTACATTTGGGGCTGTAGAGCACACAGCATGTGTGAGGCCCTGGGTTCACTCCCCAGCTCCATATGGGGGAAGGGATTATACTTTTTTCTCTTAGGAACTGTTATAGTCAAAATTTTTGCTGCTGTAACTAAAAGACCTGAAAAGAACGAAAAGTTTATTTGGGGGCTCACAGTTTCAGAAGTCTCTATCCATAGCTAGCAGCCTCCATTCCTTGGGGCTTGAGGTGAGGCAGAACATCAGGATGGAAGATTGTGGTAGAGGGGAGCAGCTCACGTGGCGGTCAGTAATCAGAGAGCTTGCACACCCTCAGTGACCTACCTTCAGTTACCACCCAGTTAATCCATGGTAGGGGATTAATTCACTGATGGGGTTATGAGAACCTTAACCCCATCATTTCACCACTAAACCCTCTTGCATTGTCTCATATTTGAGCTTTTGGGAGATACCTCACATGCCAACCATAACAGGAATATAAATATTTGTTTTCTAGCTACAAACAAAGTAACAGCCAGGCACAGTGATGCACATCTGTATTCTCAGCTATTCAGGAGACAGGCAGGAGGATTACAAGTTTGAGGCCAGCCTGGGTAACTTAGTAAGAATGTGTCTCAAAAGAAAAAGGGCTGATAATGTAGCTCAGGGGTAGAATGCTCCTAGGTTTATTCCCCAGTATAAATAATAATACACCCCATCATCTAGCAAAAACCAATATTAAAATTTTGGTGGAAACGCTAGATGTATAGCCTGGTGGTAGATCACATGCTAAAGCCAGGCCCTGACAGCAATTCCCAGCACCAAAAATGAAAAAGGAAAAATTTAGTGGATTTCTTGTCTTCTGTGTTCATTTTTAAAATTTCAGAGAAAAAAGGTATCTGTCCTGCTATAATAATAATATTTTTTGCAGTAGTGGGGATAAATGTTAGCATTTTATGTCCTATTTTTCTATATATAATTCTCTATGCCAAAAATATTGCTGTATCTATCAATTATTTATAACCAAAATCATTCCGTAAACATGAACCTGTCTCATTTTTATAATGACCCTGATCTAGAATGGTAAGTCTAGAGACCCTCAGACGTTATCCCACCAGTTAGGGCTAAGCATGAAGGCACATCTTTGTAATTGCAGCAGCTTAGGAGGCTGAGGCAGGAGGATCACCAAGTTTAAAGCCAGCCTCAGTAACTTATCAAGACCCGGTCTCAAAATAAAAAAGGTTGGGGATGTAGTTCAGTGGTAAAGTGCCACTGGGTTCAATCCTTGGTACCAACAAATAATAATAATCCCACCCCTACTAGGTAGGCACTTTCTCACTGGATGAATTTCTAAATTCAAAGAATGTTACTTTACTTCTCTTTATACTACTACTGCCCTCAAATAGATTTACAGATTCCAAAAGAAAGCATGCATCATAGCTGCCAAATGACTGATCCAAATAATCTCTTTGTAACAGTAGCTATTATTTTTATGGACCTACACATCAGACTAAAATCTTTTACTTACCTAAGGTTTTGGATTAAGGGAAATATTTTATCACCATATGTGGTATTTCACATTGCTGATTACTCTCTGCTTGATAAAAATTCTGAAAGAGGAACTCCTTTTAAAAAACGAAGTCATCAGTAAATTCTGTATACCATAGAAACTACTGCAAAGATGACAAATAGTGGTAACTTTGATGGTCTGTGTTTAGATATTTTATATAACTTAGATCTGCATACCAGGAAGTACATTTACATAGGAAAAGTTATTCATTATTATTACACTAGTTAAAATCCCTTGTTCAGTACAGGCCCTGCCAGTGAATTGAAAAAATACTGAATTATCTTGTTCCATAAAAGTAGGGAAATGATACTGACCTTGCTTCTGGAACAATCATCTGTAAGGAAATTTAATGGATAAGCAATGGGGATTAGGGGATGGAAAATTATACTTAAATCATAGACGTAAATATTCTATGCTAATAGGATCTTCAGAGTCTGCCTTTATACATACAGAATAGGGTTGTGCTATTTTAACATCCTGTAAGAAATGTTCGGCTAACCAGATTTTGATTTAAAATAGGCACACATTCCTTCATATATTTCACATATATAAAATACGACACTATTGCCTTCTAAAGGCAAGAAAAGAAAAACTGTACAAGCTACAAAAATGCTTTAGTCTATACTGAAATTAGTATAAAACCAGTGTAAGTTAATACATTGAAACTACTAAAAAATTAAAATTTAAAAGAAAGTGTTGGAAAAGAAAATGTTTAGTAGTACAGAAACGAGTTCTCACAGGAATAGAAACAAAGGGTGTGCACCAGCACTGCGATCGCTGGTAAGGTCAGGAGTGGAGAGAGGCGAGTTGGAGGGAAAGGCACTACGGTTGCAAAAGTGCTGGATTCGGAACTGAAAACGAAGAACTAAAACTTGGGGTTCTTAGTGATGCTGAAGTTTCATCTCAAGAATTCATTTTGTTCTTTTTCAGGATGTCTTTTGTTTTTAACTGTTAATATAGCATTTTGAAATACTGTCCCCTTTCATTTGCTGGGGTTGGAAAACTGAGTATATCCACAAACGATTTAAGATGTAAAATTTAAGTAGCTGTTGAACTGCAGTTGAAACCTGGCGTGGGCCAGGTGCGCTGCTACATGCCTATAATCCCACCAGCTCTGGAGGCAAAGGCAGGCAGGATTGCCAATTCAAAGCCAGCCTCGGCAATTTAGTGAGGCCCTAAGTAACTTAGTAAGATCTTCTTCAGAATAAAAAAAGGCTGGGGATGTGTTTCAGTGGTTAGGCACCCCTGCTTTAAATCCCTGGTGTGAAAAACCTGGCACAGCTTACCAGGTGAGGAGTTGGCAAAGGGGCAGGGGATACTTGGAACCTGTGTACGTCTTCATACCCATGAAAGTCCCTCACAGTTTAGATGCAGTCAGCAGAAGGTTAAAAGAATGGTTATGAAAACTTCAGAGCTTCTAAAGCCATACGTTGCCATTATAAACTTGCACATTTTATTTTTTACAGCCCTGACCAGTGCAGAGATTCCATTACCTCATATCTCAAAGGAGAACCTGGAAAATTTGAAGCTAATGGAACCCATGTAGAAGTCACACCAGAAGCAAAGACAAAATCTTACTTTCCAGAATCCCAAAATGATGTAGGAAAACAGAGTGCTAAGGAAACTCTGAAACCAAAAATACATGCATCTGGCCGTGCCGAGGAACCAGCGTCACCACTAGCAGCGTATCAGAAATCTCTGGAAGAAACCAGCAAGCTTGTAATAGAAGAGCCTAAACCCTGTGTGCCTGTCGGTATGAAAAAGCTGACTAGGACTTCTCCTGCTGATGGCAAGCCCAGGCTTAACCTCCATGAAGAGGAGGGGTCCAGTGGGTCTGAGCCAAAGGTACGTCCTCTGGTCACCCAGGATGTTGCCACTGAAATTAAAAGTACCAATGCTTTGCTTCTTTTGATTAATCCTGTAGCGGAGAACTCAAGATTCTCTTCTATTTCTAAACTGTAAAACATTGTAGCACTGATGATAGAAGTAAAGTGAGTGCTGAGTAGAACGTACGTCATTTGATCACACCTTCATTCGCAGGATAGGAAAAAGGAACAAGTGTCTCATTTAGCCGTTTTCAGGAGAAATTAACTAGCTTAAGGTCCAATATTGTCTGGGATTTACGTTTTCCAACTCTTAACCCAGTCTTCTTTCTTATGGGAGAAGGATAATTCAGACCTTTCTGATGCTTGGGTAAGATGCTGTATCTTCTTTAAATCATACCCACACAAGAGTTCTATCAGGTCTTTTGTCTGAAAGTATTTTGAAAATTGAAGAGACACAATTACCAGGCCCTAAGGTGTGGTGGGTTGGCAGTCGGAAATTTAAAGTTAGAAGAATCATTTTTAAATTGATGCCTAACATTTTTTCTCATAATTTAAAAATCTTACTGTGATAGAATTATAAATTTCTTCTTTATGTTTATGTTTTTGTAGTATCATCTAATGGATTTTTAAAAATTCTTTGAGGTTGGCCATTTTTAGATAATAAAGTATGTTCAATTGGAATCATGACAGATGGATATAAAAATACAAATGACTTGTATTTCCTAATCACTTCTCATGCTCTCAATTTTAGTCCTTTTTTTCAACTTGTAAGTACTCAACAGAAAAGCAATTCTTTCTTAAAACAGTGAGTCCCCAATTAATTCAAGGCTTAGAAAAACCGAAGAGTAAACGCCCAGGTACTCAGTAGCTAATTTTCAGTTTATCAACAAATCTTCAATCTTTGGGTTATTTTCCTGCTTGTTAGAAGGTAAGTGAGAGTAAATTTTTAAGCCATCTATCTATATATATTTTTTTTTTAAGAGAGAGGGGGAGAGAGAGAATCAATTTTAGTTAATTTTTCATGAGGCTTTTGCAGCTCTGAGACTTAGTTGTGTACGTGGTGCTGGGGTTTGAACTCGCACCCTCGCGCATGCCAAGTAAGCACCGCAACTGCTGAGTCACTGCTCCAGCCCCTACTTACTTTGATATATAAGGTTGGGTGAAGGCAGTTGTTAAATGAGCTAGACGTCATTTTAGGATATCTCTTAAGCAAATGATTACCACCACCTATAACTGAACATTGACTCAACTGCTGCTTTTTCTGTTTTTCATTTAAGCTTTTTTGTTTGTTTCACTGGCTTTTGACTTCCTTCTTGACAAATATAGTTTTGCATATCAATTTCAGCCTCTGACTTGACTCAAACAGAATGAATGTGGATGGAATGTTCCCTTGTAAGATGAGTCCTCAAAATCTAGGCAGGAGCAATAACATAACTGATAAAGATTCATTCTGCAGAAGCCCTGTTAAAAAATCTACATAGATGGGTCTGGAAAGGTGGCTCAGCAATAGAGCACTTGCCTGGCAGTCGTGAGGACCCAGATTTGATCCCTGGTACCAGGTACACAACTAAGTGGAGGGAAAAAAAATGAAAACACAGATGAAAAGATAAAAATTAACTCTTTCTCAAGAAAAAAAGATCAACATGGAAGTTCTACAAGCAAGTCACTACAGTATCAATAAGCACTGCTATGTGTGTAGATGTGCACATGTATGGGAATAGGGAATCTGTACTGGAATTAGCAATGGCATGAAGAGGGTTGAAAGCAAAGATCTCAACCTGAGTGGAAACTCAACTGAGTTCGTTAATAATGGAAGCTAATTACTATTAGAAAGTGCTTTCGAGCTCTCGTAAATGAGTCTGTGCCTTTGGTTATTGTTTACCAGTCCTACTCTAATGAGAAACGCTATCACCATAAAAATCCAAAATGAAATTAAAGCCTTTAGAAGTAAGAGTGACCTCACAAGAAATCCAGAGAAGTTCAGGTTGTGTCTTTCGTGGCTCTACCATAGTATGGAGCAATTGAGTAGGTCCTCTGACGTATGAGCTCAGAAAACAGCCCCCTTTCTATCCCCTAAAAAATCAGGTCAAAAGTCCGGGTGCCGCTCTTACACGGATGACCGCCTGCTGTTACAAGGTAAAATTCTTCTGTTTTCCCCCTTTTCATACAGCAACACATTTGCAGGAATACTAAGAAAATTCCACTTATACTACAAAAGTTTCCCCCTTTACCAGTTCCTAGGTAATTCTCTTCAAATAATTCTCCTGAAATTCTACTGCTGTCTTCTCTCTACCTTAAGGCTACCAGAGACCTGGGAGAAAGTAGAAATGCAAACACTGGCCAAATGGCCACTTTATGTAAGGGCCTCGTCTCAGAGGATTTTTGATAGGACTATTATCTAATTGATATCCAAGTCTGTTAGCATTTCTAGTAACAAATGTTGTTTTGCTTTTGAATTGACCCAAGTGAAATCCTTTCCCCAATATAAGATTCTCTTCGTATTGATAATTCTAATTCATTTTCCGTTTTGCTCATCCAACTCATTAATCCTGGAATGCTAATGAGCAGTTATTTTCTGTCATCAATATGAATTCCTCTTGAATTTTGCTTTCTATCATTTTGAGCTATTAAGAACCTCCATTCACAATACAGTAGCGAGATCTTTTTAAGTCTCCCAAATTTACGGTCCTTTTCTGAAATTTTTAAAATATAATGGGGAACTTACCTTTCAAATTCTTATTTCTTGCAAGGACACTGGCTGCTGTTTCCTCTGTAAACCATATTATTCAATGGAATATTTTATTTAGATAAAAAGTTCTATAAAATCAAGGTTGATATTACTTTAACATACTTCTCCAGTTTACCTCTGGTGAAAAAAACAATGCCCTACTTTATTATTTATGCAACTAACATGTTATCAATTATTTTATCTAACACCCATATTTGCTATTGCAATTTTGGGGTTCCTCCCGTTTTTTTCTAAACATTACCATTTATTTTTCCAATGGATATTATCTGTAACTCCTATCTCTAGATTTAAAATAATTACCAGAATTCCACCATTACATTTAGAAATAAAATCATTCAGTAAATGATCTTTACCATAACCTGTTAGTCTAAGCCAAAGATATGAACTGTTTGCCACTTGGTAATTTTTCCTTATTTCTTAAAAAATAATATTTTGTGCAATTATCATATTCTTATCTGTACCATATTCTTTGTGAAGTATTATATTTTGTATTCTAATTTCATCAGATCTGTAAGAGTTCAACCTTTCACACGTCTTATCTTACTCCATCATTCATTTGAATACCTTTATTGATAATCATCTCCTGATGCAAATTTGTCACATAATGCTTGATGTAAATTTTTAAATAGTTGATAAAGTTGCCAAATTTGACCAAAATTCAGAAAAGTCAGAAATGAGATTTGGTAGATTGAATAAAATGTGACCCAAACTAATAGGTTTTAAATTGAAGTCAAACGTAGACTTAAAAACTAGTTGAAAAAGGAATATGAAGTTTTTAGTTTTAGAAGCCTAAAGGCTCTATAATTATTCCTAAAAAATTGCCTTAATCATTACATTGTACATATATGTGCATACATGTACATATATAGGCACACACACATATTGGCGTCCTGCTTAAAAATTTCCTTCCACTTAAATTTGTCTTAGGATTCTCACAAATATAGTATCATAGTATTCCTTAGTAGGGAAAAACAGCAAGTAAATGTATTTCTTTCTTGATTTCCCTTCTCAGAATGTCTTTTATTTTAAATGTGATGGTAAAATTATACTAAAAATGCATTTATCAGGACTTAAGAGACAGTGAGAGCGATTCAAGCTCAGAGGAGGACCGGAGAGTCACTACCCGAGTTATTCGCCGGCGTTTGATTATAAAGGTATCCCATAGCCAGATCATTATGGGCCACTACTTGATTACTGGAAACTTCGTTGATGTGGTTTTGAAAATTCAGCATGCTTGAACACTAAAAAGAAAGCCATGTTGCATGTAGTGAGTGTTCTTTATTGGCCTGTTTAACAAGTAACTGTTTTAACTATCTGAGAATTCTCAGCATTTGGATCCTGCTTTTCTTTGGAACAGTGTTGTGTTTGTCAACAAAGATTCTATCTTAATGAGAAGGTAGTTCATATCAAATGAAATGTTCACCAGAAACCTCAGCCTGAGGTAACGAGGTCTAAGATTTAAAAAAATAATAATAATGAAAGAATTAAAATGATTCCTACAACCTTAATTTTAAATGAAAATCAGTTCTTGATTATGAAAATGTTAAGTTATAGCCTGGCATGACTATATGTGACACAATGCAAGTCAAGCAAAAACTTCTGAAATAGGTTTTTAACTATACTAATATGCACCAAAACTATAATAATAAGCTGTACTTTTAAGTATAGGAGACAATTTTTACTAGAAATGAAAAGTATAATTCTATCCTATCATCACACAATTGAGAACACTATGAATATTCTTTATCCCCTTGCCCCAGAGGTTTTTTTTTGGAAGCACTGACCTTACTCATGGTCAAGTCCATGAAAATGTTTCTTGCAGTATGCTACTTGTTCATTATTCTGTCTTCAGAGAGACCTCTCTTGATGTTAGAATTATTGAGTGCAGAGAATCAGGAAACCAATTTCAAGGAACAGAAGGTTGAATATAATAACTTGAGGCTTCTTGGTTAATAGCTCTGGAGAGAAAGACAAATGTCCATTGAAAACCATTTATCAAAACTTTTCCAATCCCAAAGTGTCAGAAGACTCAACAGAGAGTAGAGAAGCTAGCTTCAATACTCAAAATGTCTTAATCCTGCTGCTTTGTACTTTTCACAAAGATCAGATGAAAGAAGACACTGTAATTTTACTTTTCCAACAGAAGAAAATAAGTTCTTGTCTAAATTTGGAGTTATCCCCCATATCAACTGTGAGTACAATAGGGTGCCCTTAATAGAGCAGCCATTACTTCTTTGGAAATTCGACATAGGCACGCCAAATTACTAATTGCTATCTAGCATATTTATAAGGATTCAACCTGCTTAGATAGTAAAATCCTCATAATCACCTCTCGCTTGTTCTCTGGGATGGGAGGCGGGTACTTGATTCAGTTTTTCCGAAGCCATACCCTTGGCTAGTTGTATAATCTGTTTCTTGTAACTTGCTTTTTATGTTTAATTGACATACTCATGCTGCATACAAATTCATTTCATTCCTTTAATGATAGCTACACCGGCATGGAAGTTGATTCTTTTCCATCTAAGACAAGAGAACAGTCATGCAAAATAAAAAATCCAAAACCGGGGAGGCAGGGGTAAATAAGTTTTTCCTCTGAAGATTACAAAAACAAAACAAAAGACATCAATAACTGCCCCTCCCACCAAGTCAATGAGGATTATTTTTTGGTCTACTAGAATTCTAGACATGTACTCAAAATTAGCTTTTACCTTGTTTTATTAGTTATTTATTTGAGCTTAGCATGATTATATATTAGATGTTACTATACGATAATTAATATGGGTTTATGTTTATAAGACCAAAATACTGTACTGATGCCATGGGTTTCACAGAGCAGAAGAGTCTAATTCATCTTAAATACCACCTTCTTGATGTTGAGTGGAATCAGAGAATAGGTTTTATAACTGGGAAGAGCACTGTATGACATCACAAACAAGCTGTGAGAAATGCTTTTCACACGTAATGAAGTCAAAGCTAAGAATAGCTGTAATTATCATTCAAAATTACAGGGATAATAAAAAGTACTTGAAGATATATATATATAGGATCCTTCCTGGTTAATATTTTTCTGCTCAGATTTTGAAGTGATTGAAAACAATCAAATCTGTTGTTTTTCTCTTTGCTCCATCTGATAGTGTCTTTCTAAAGTAAAAGAGCTCAAAGGAGAACAAGTAGTGTATGGTTATCACCTCTGTCAAAAATAAAGTGGGAACATTAGGATCTAAAGGTGTCATCAAGACTGATGTTATGATCCTTTTCTTAGATCATAACTCTGAAGACTAGAGATGAATTGATTTACTCAAGAATCATACAGGTGGGCAGCATTAGCTCTGGGACCAGATCCCTGTAATGAAGTGCTTTTCCCACAATGCTATAGTTATCTTCCAGAACAGATTAAATCAGGCATTTGGCCTTTCAGCATTATCCTGTTATTGGTAGAAACTATTAGATAGGGCTTGAATTTAACCTTGGATGCCAGGCATCCCTGCACTGAACCAGCAGTGGAGTTACACCTAGACCACAGTAATCCCTCTTAGCATCTCTGCACTGAAATCTGTTTTGGGATATCCATGTCTCCCTGAGCTTGCTTTCCCTGAGAAGTATCTCGAAAGAAAGCAAGTATGTTTAGGATTTCATTGCCACAAGTCTGGGCAAGTGTCCTTGGCATTCAATTTGTACAGTAAATGGATGACAGTCCAATTTTATGATTTACTTTCATATGTCAACTTATTTTGTAAAAAAAAAAAAACAAATTTAACACATTTACTATTTTCAGAACCCTTGGAAAGAGTTAACAAATTCTCCCTTTATGGACTTTGATATAATAATCCCCTAATTGTTTCAAATGCTTAAAAGTAATTAGCTCATCTTGTGAACTTGTTTTCTTTATTTGCTTAGGCAAATATTTTTATTTATATTTATTTATATTTTTATTTCAGTGTTTCAACAAGAGTTTCCATATGTTTTCCCCTAAGTTAAGCATATTATAAATATATGTACACAAATTCAGCTAATGGATTTCTTAGAATATAACAATGCATTATACATATTACTTATTAATTTGCTTTTTGCAAAATGTGTCATCCACCCTTATGTCTATTTTAAAATAAAATTGTACTTTTCCCAAATATATAAAACCAACTCCCATAAAATGTTTGGTCCAGATTTTAGAGCATTTAACTATGAGACCTCTATATTTTTCCAATTTTCTTCCCTCTTTTGTGTTTCTTAAAGCTAGTTATGGGGCTGGAGCGGTAGCTTAGCAGTTACGGTGCTTGACTGGCAAGCACGAGGACGTGAGTTCAAACCCCAGCACCACGTACACAACGAAGTGTCTGAGGAATGAAAGTCACATGAGAAACTAAAGATTGCTTCTCTCTTTCTCTCTGTCCCCTCTTTAAAAAATAAAAAGCTAGTTATAAGCAAGGATAAAGCAAACCTGACTAGCAAAAAGCATTTTCTTCCCACCTCTACCACAGTGAGGCAAAATGAGTCATATGTCACAATCAAAATTTTCTTAATTTTCCATATGGCTTTCATGGCCCTGACACTTTGTTGTGTACGTGTTGCATGGGTTTGAGCTCACATCCTTGCACACGCTAGACAAGTGCCCAAACTGCTGAGCCAACACCACTCCAGCACCAAGAACCAAATTTTGCTAGCAAAACAATAGTGTTTTATTCTTCATCACCTTTCTACTGGTTGTGACTTGAGGCAATTAGAATTTCCTCACCATTGGAAATGATGAGAGCCACTGTCGTTCTCAAAGAGCTGGAATGCAGCAGTCCTTAAGATCTGCCATTTTTCTCAGAAAAACCACATCCGTACATTGCAGTGTAGCAATATCCATTTCACCTTTTCAAATAGAAGTCTGATCAGTAGGTCAGTAGGTCCCAGGAATACAAGTTCCCACTTAAGATACGTATCGTTGTTCCCCCAATCTATAAGGAACACAGATTTGAAGATGAACCCTAGTAAGAAGGTAATTAGTATAGTCCAAGTTTTGTTTTCTGTGCAGACTGTCTTTTGATATATCAATATTAAGGGGCCATCTCAATCCACAAAGCTAGCAAGCAGGAAAACATGAGACCACCCTAGGATTTAAGTATTTCTTCCATTTAAACTTACCAGAGGAAGAGCTTTAATAATTTTTCTCTTCTAAATCAGAACAGTTTACTAACTGAAACATAAAATCAGTAACAGAGGAATTTAATATTATAACATTTCCCCCCTCTGGACAGTCATCACATAAGACCCCTTTTACTTCACAGTGGTACTCTTAAACTATATCTTCATGAGACAGTTGTGCTCACTTAAGACCTTTGAAAAGCTCAGTCTAAATTAAGACTTTGGAGTTGGGGATGGAGCTCAGTGGTAGAGTGTTTCCCTCACAAACACAAGGCCCTGGTTTCAATCCTCAGCACTGCCAAAAATAAACAGACTTTCTCTGTATATGTTACGATTAGTAGGTTAATTTTTAAATGACACAAGAGTGATAAATATCATGCCCCAACTATCTTAATTCAAATTAGACAAACTTCAGCCTACAAAATCTCTAGAAACATGATGCTCAGAGTGAAATGATCTAGTTAGAGTTCTCTAATCAGCTAAAATTTTTCAGCATACACAGCTTTTTGGTTGGTGTGTGCGTAACTACATTCTATAATTACGTATTTCCAGATTCTTCCTTATCGGCACTTTGTTGCTGTCTTTCTTTGAATGTTGTTGGCTGCTCAGTAACCATCGGTGAAGCACGCTTTCCCCCTCATCTGGCGTAGCCAGTAGAATGCGCTGCTGCCTTTCGTCAGTTCCACAGCGTGTGTGTGTGTGGTGTTTGGAATGGTGTGGAGACCTCTCCATGCAGTATGTTGCTAACCTCTGTGCCACATCCCTCAGGGAGAGGAAGCAAAACACATTCCTGGTCAATCTGTCACAGAAGAACAATTCACTGATGAAGAAGGCAACCTGATCACCAGAAAAGTAATTAATCGTCAATGAGATTTTATGCTTCTCTTGGAATTGAATTTTTTCTGCATTAAAAACAGCTATTTTCATGCTACAGCAAAACAGAAAACTCTATTGTTCACTGTTGCTTCCTACAGATCACTCGGAAAGTAATAAGACGAATTATCCCACAAGAGAGAAAACAAGATGAAGTGGTAATGGAGAGGGACTGCCAAGGAAAAAGTAGACGATTAGAGCTTTGTGCACTCCCTAGAAAATGCCGCTAACCAACTGGCATCCGCAGTGTGGCAGCGTGAAGCATTTGCTGCTTTTGATCAGGGTCAAAGTAAAAGGCGTTCCTTTCTAACATTCCCGAATGTTATATATTTTTTACTATCTTCCTTTACAAAGACAAATTCATTTATGAGGGACAGAATGTGCCAGTTTGAAAGAGAGGCAGATGATAAAACCCTTTGCCACCCACAAACCCCTTGAGAGTGGCCAAGCCCTGCCCAGAATTGGATCTTGCGTGGGAACAAGGATGGAAGACTCTCTGTAGGATAGGAGTTTAACTTTGGGGTAGCAAAAAGCTCAGTTCACAATCTTGACATCAGGTCTATACATTTTTTCTTTTCCAACACATTCTGTAAGGGAATCCGAATTCCATTTTCACCTTGAAGAGTTTCCACTCTGGGTTTCCCTATTTCCAGTGGGCTAGTTGCAGAACCAAACTCATCACTGAGCAGTGCAGTTCACCCAATAGAGCCCCGTCTCTCACAGTAAACATATAATTAGTTTTCATTTGTTTCCCAGATTTTTACCCTTTCCTATTTAAAAACAGGAACTTCAATAGACTATGTTTACCTAAAAAAAAAGTGAAAGTTCCTCAGGACTGGATGAGAAAATTGGAAAGGCTACATAGGGTAAAGACTAGTATTTGTGCAAAAGCCTCACTCAAGAGAAATGTGTTCCTGGTGCTCAGTGAATATCTTGTTTTATGGAAAATCAGTGCCTCCTTGGAATGAGAGGACTGTGTTGGTAATTCCCAAACCTCAGAAGAAGAAAAGTCCCTCAGATCTACAGGATTTCCATGGTATTTAGTTCGACTAAGGCTTCACTGAGACATTTCTCTCTCATTACAACAGATCACTCAAAAAACCACAAATTGTGATTTGTTTTTGTTTTTTTCAATTGGGGTTTGGCTGCCTTGTGAGCTTTAGTGACGATTTCTTCCAGCTCTTTGTTAGCTTACCACTAACCTGCTGAATTATTGTGAAGTACAGCTATTTCGTATCTATCATAACAGCCCTCTCGCTTTCCTCCGTGATGCTAAGCTGTGTGGTTAAACCCAACAGATTGTATGGTTTTTTGGACTTGAAGTAACAAAGTGCTTTAAATGATTTCCTTTATCCTGATCCAGCTTCCAGGGACCGGAATGGAAATTATAACTACAACTCTTTCACCACAAAATCTTAATGTGTACATTTCTTTTAAAGCAGGGAGAAGGCTATAAGGTGAAAATGAAGAAAGAAATACGGCATGTAGAAAAGAAGACCCACTCCTAACAGTGAACGGTCAGTCATGGTGTGAAGTGTGCTCATATCCACAAGAGTGGAACTTAAATTCCTGTGATGCTTCTAGTTTCCCTAAATAAGTGATTCAGATTTCCCCTTCCTTTTTGTCTGAATTTCTATGTTGAAAAATCCAATATGGTGTAGCTCACTTTCTTTTTATGTTTACGGAGGCATACACACACACACATAAACTAAAACGTCATTCTAATTATAGTCCATAAACTTTCTCTTCAAAAATTAGGTAGGAATTAAATATACGTGATGGCCAAAATAAATAATTTTTTTTAAAGAGAGGACAGAGAGAGAATCGAGTTTTTCACATGGCTTCCGTTGCTCTGATACTTAGTTGTGTAAGTGGGTGCTGGGGTTTGAACCCGTGTACTTGGGCATGCAAATGCATTTACCGCTGAGCTACTGCTCCAGCCCCCGTAAATAGTAATTTTTGAATCTCCTATTCTCTAAGCACAAGGGCTCCCTACTAAATGCCACAGCCATGTACAGTCTAACAGGGAGACTATATGGCAACAAATAATTCTTACAAATGTACTCTTGAGAATTGTAATAATCTACTCACCATTTTAGCAGACCAGCATCTGAGAATATACTTTTGATTGAAAGATAGTGCCAAATCTAAATAAGTTCCATATACTGTATTGTTTTGTTTGCAGGATTGGGGATTGAACCCAAGGCCTCTCACTAGCTAGGCAAGCACTTTACCACTGAGCTGTATCCCCATCCCTACTGTTTTATCATTTTTTTTCAATTTTTTTTTTAATGAGAGAGGGACAGTGAGAGAGAGAATTTTTTTTTCTTTCATTTTTCATGTGCGTTTTGTTGCTCCAAGACTTTGTTGCGTACCTGGTGCTGGGGTTGGAACTGATGTACTTGCGCATGCCAGGCAAGTGCTGTAACAGCAGAGCCACCACTCTAGCCCCTTAAATTATCATTTTTATTTTTTTTGTGGTACTAGGGATTGAACCAAGAGTACTTTATCACTGTGCTTCATCCCCAGTCCTTTTTTGAGACAGGGTCTTGCTGAGTTACTGAGGCTGACCTTGAACTTGTGATCTTCCTGCCTCAAGCTCCTGAATCACTGGGATTAGAGACATGTGCCACTGCACTCAGTTGTTTTAGTAAATGAACTTTCTTTAAATTTGTCTGGACTTTAAAGCTAATATTTTCCTTCAACACTGTTTTTCTCAATTTTACATTGACCTATGTCTTTCTACATGGCTACAATTAGGAAGGCCATTTGGGGGCTGGGCGTGGTTGTATACACCTATAATTCCAGTTAGGTGGTAAGAATACAAACTCAAGGCCAGCCTGGGCAACTTAGTGAGATCCTGTCTCTAGATAACAAGGGTGGGGATATAGCTCAGTGGTAGAGCACTTGCCTAGCTAGCATGGGCAGGGACCTGGATTCAATCCCCAGTAGTAGAAAAAAAATTTTTTTGAAAAGTCCTCCATGTGTCTAAAAGGAAAAGCAGAATCATGTCTTTAGGACCATTCACCTGTATCTTCTGAGCCCCGTAGTCAGTTTTCACGTATTTGCTATTCCCCACCTCCTGAGAATCCTGGTAATTGGTGTGCTAAGGAGCTGATAAAGAACCTCCTTGCCATGTCCGTAATTTTGTATGTGAGATAACTAAGACCCTGATAAAGGTCTTAATTTCCCCCTCCCCTTCAAATCTCATTTGTTTATTCACTCTTAAGATTTCACTTTCCTCTGAGGTTTTCTGCATGAACACAAAATTTCTTGGTAAGAAACACTTAAACTGTTATTCGCCCTCACTAAACCTACATTGTGGATGGAGAGTTAATGGTAACCGTGCATAACCAACTATCAGTATTTGATGGCACTGAGAAAACAACTGCAGATGCTCTGGAAGTACTTACTGTACATATTCTCCCAAGTGTTTTGCTGACTTCTCATGGCTGCTCCTCTTGGATAAGTATCCTTATTATCCCTATTTAATAGAAAAAGAAGAGGCCCAAAGTCGTTAAGTAAATTGCCTAAGTTCACATGAGTGAAATGTGACAGAAACAGGATGCAAACTTAACAAGCTGCTTTTAGACCCATATTCTTAATGTTGCCCTGGGTCTGAGCAGTGTCAGGGAAGCTTTCCTTGAGAATGTCATGTATGGATGACATACGAGTTAATGGATGAATATGAATTAATTATCTAAGAATTCTAGTCTGCACCCTAAAACCAGTAGCAAACCATGCGAGATTTCTAAGACAAGGGTGGGATATAACCCAACTTCTATTCATCACTCACTCCAGATGCAGGTTAGAATTGGAGGAAGCAATAACTGGTAACTGTAAGAATGTGGAGAGAATACAGTAGATAATAGCTTTGGCAGTGAGGATGGCCGAATCAGAAGCTTTGGACGTGACTGGTTTTTTACTGGATGTGAAGGGTGAAAGAAAATTCAGAATGACATCAACATAGCAGTATCTAGTAAGAACCCATCTATTAATGCTTGGTCTACTGTTAGAAAAAGGCTAATAAGTATAGCAGATTCATAAAATGCTTAGTCTGACCTACAGTTGTTTGAATCAATTCAAGACACCAAAGTGATAAATGAAGTAGAAGGTCCAGTCCGTTTCAGTACAACACTGATAGTTTAGCAACTAATTTAGTCATATACACAGATTCCAGGTGGGAAAGAACCAGAAAGGTCACCTACACCACGTGAGCCATTTTTTCTACAGTGACATACAGCTAGGAAATGTAAATATATACCACCAAAAGAATATATGATGGTAATAAGCTTTTTAAATTAATATTTTTACTGTAGAAATAAATGACCTCGTTACTAAATTTACAAGAGGCTTTAAAATTATAAATACTCACCATGTAAATAGGTTGCAATAGCTAGACGCAGTGGTGCACGCCTGTAATCCCAGGTACTCAGGAAGCTGAGAGAGGAGGATCTCAAGTTTAAGGCCAGATTCAGCAATTTAGCAAGACCCTCAACAAGTGAGTGAAACCCTATCTATAAATAAATTTTTAAAATGGGTTGGGAATGTAGCCCAATGGTAGATGAAGTATTTGCCTAGCATGTGTGAGGCCCTGGATTTGATCTCTAGCACTGCAAACAGAGTTGTCATGTTCACTTGCACTTAAAAGATATTCAAGTACATTAAATTCATATGAATGTGAAAATAATTTCAACATAAAGCAAACAATGTGTCAGACAGAATGAACAGTCATTTGAAAGACAGCCTAATTTTATTTTCCACTGTAGTGTTTACCTTCCATTATGTGAACTTAGGAAATGAGTTCCTGGAATTCCAGGACACTGAATGTAATGCTCTAGAAAAATTAATCTCCAAATATATTGAGAGTGTTTACAGTCCTGCTGGCTGTTTTCTTTTTCAAATAAAAAAGTAGAATGCTGCCCAGTTCCACTGAATCTCAGAATTTTTTTTTTTTTTTTAAAGAAAGAGGGGACAATGAGAGAGAGACAGACAGAATCAATTTTTAGGTTTTCATAGACTTGTGTATGTGGTGCTGGGGTTCAAACCCGCATACTTGTGCATGCCAGGCAAGCGCCATAATCGCAAATCTTTATTTCACATTTTAGAACCAGTTGACTTCGCAGCTATTTGAAGCCTGCAGCTGCTTTTCTTTAATACGGCATCATAGCCATCTCTTTTTAAGGGGGAAAAACAGTGACTTTAAAGATTTCTACATAGTACAAGCTGATTTATAGTCTGGAAGATACTTTTAACAATTTTATTTAATCCATCAGATGAATATGTAGGCAAACCAGACCAGCT
This sequence comes from Aplodontia rufa, assembly GCA_004027875.1. Taxonomy (NCBI): domain Eukaryota; kingdom Metazoa; phylum Chordata; class Mammalia; order Rodentia; family Aplodontiidae; genus Aplodontia; species Aplodontia rufa. The sequence goes on from PVKS010006003.1 coordinate 54,331, forward strand.
TTTGCTTGCAGACTTTTACAGATGAAGATACTAAAGCTCAGATGATGTATCTGCTGTCATGCAGCTTAGGATTGGTAGAGATAGGGCCTGAAAGGTTACTGATACTCAGCCCTTGCTTTTTCTATTTTCATATGCGCACACATCATAACTTCACGTATTTTTTAACCACAAGTTACTAAGAAAAAAAATGAACTCAGACATGCACCACCTATTGGTGTTAGATTGGCATTTGCCTGAACTGGGAACTATTCAAAAACTCAGTTGTAGTTTATTATAATTGCAGTAATTAGAATTATTGCTTAGAAAAAATATTTGTGGCCCCATGACTCCTGCAGCTAGAGAGAGAAGGAAGAAGAGGCAGATGGGTAGGGGGATAAAGGAAGAATGAGTTCAAAGGCTTTTGTCCTCTTAGCACTGGGGAGGGCTATCAGAGAAGCTTTCCTCAGCTATGACACATCTCCCACTGAATGAGAGGTACCTGCAGAGGTGGATCAAGGATCTGTTCTTCCAAGGAGAAAACATGTGAAACAAACTTGAAGCATAGACAAAAGATCTGATGATTAGAAGAGGTAGGGGGTACAGGTGAATGCAAATTGTAAGCTAAGAAAAAAGTTAGCAGACCATATACTTGATACCGGGCATGTAATTGAGATCCTCAAAGCAAAGTCTGTGGACCAGCCGTTATCAGCATGGCCTGGATCTTAAGAAATGCAGAAGGTCTGGGCCTACTCCTGACCTACAGAATCAAGTCCATATTTGAAGACTGCCCAGGTAATCTACATGCATATTAAATTTTGAGAAGCACTTGCCTGGGACACATCACTGGCTCTCAACATTAGGTGAACACTGGGATAATTTGAAGAGTTTTAAAAAATAATTCTGGATAAGCCATATGGAATGTAGGTTAGATATTAGGACTTATTAAATTTTCTGACATTGTTTGTTTAATCAGGTTTGAAAACCACTAGAGATTATGAAACAAAAGGCAGCGGGAATTTAGGGGGGAAAAAAATGCATTGAGTGGGACTGCAGAGAGGTTCAGATCCCAAGCTAAAGATATAGGCTAGGTGCCAGAGACCAAAAACCATATTTAAAGGAAAGCTTGGTTCTACACCAACTTGAAGATGTGAACTGTAAAGAACAAAGTTAGACTGATAATTATCAACTGCCGTGTAATTGCTATTTCTCTGTATTTTAAAAAATGTCTCTTTAAAAAATTACTGTGAAATAATAAGAACGATTGGTTTTCTGAGTTAATTTCTCTTGCCTTTGAATGTGAAAGGCATAACAAACTAAAAGAAAAATTCCAAAATCAAGTCTCTCTGTCTCATAACCATTATCTAAACCCAGCAAGGGGAGATGATTTCTGAAGTGCCATTTCATGCCTCCTGCCTCCACACTGTCCCTTCACATAGCGTTTTCATCACTGTGTATACAAGTGTCAAACGTAACAGTCACTTAGCCAACATTCTAATGCTTTTTGTGCAACACCATACATCGGTAGAAAGTTTTTTATCCAATTTCACAGTACTATACCCTGTGTGTTTCAGACCCACGCACTGATTGCATGACTGAGAACAAGAGATTTCTAAGGGTAACTTTTTTTTTTTTTAAAGAGAGAAGGACAGTGAGAGACACAATCAATTTTTGAGTTTTTCACATGGCCTTCATTGCTCTGACACTTAGTTGTATATGTGGCTGCTGGGGTTTGAACCCGTGTACTTGCACATGCTGGCCAAGCACCGTAACCGCAACAGCCCATCCCCCTCATTTTTTTTTTTTTTTGAACTATCATCTAGAACATACTAAATATAACAGCATTTTAAAAAGTCTTATAAACTATTTCTAAAAAGATAATGTTTGTTCATATTGAGGTAGAAGATGACCTTCATATGAAATTAACCTGGGTCGTTGAATTGATTTTTTAGAAGAAATTAAAAACCACAAAAAAAGTTCAAGTTGTGATCGCACATCCACATAAATTTACTAAAAATTACCAAACTGTATATTTATAATAGATGAATTAAGATTCATAAATTATGTACCAACTAAGGTATAAAATGTAGGGGGACATTCAACTAGAAAAAACTGCTGATGACTCTCCATTTTAAGAAAATGTTGAGAGCACTGTGATAGGATCATCTAAGAAGCCTGGTGCCTGGAAGATGAGGATTTAATGGTAGAAACAGAGGTGCGAAAATCCTGATCTTCTTACTGGGATTTGCCCACCCTCTGTAACATGATCTGCCCAAATGAGTCACTTTCCTTCTCTAGAACTTCCTCAGAGTCATGGGAGGAGGGGAAGTGTTGAAATCACCCAAGAAGGAATGATACTTTGGTGTTCTTGGCTCTAAGCTATAGTGACCTGAGGCATGGAGGTCAGTAGCACTTCAGAAACAAAAAAGGAAGCCCAGACCCACAGTGGGAAAATGAGGAAGTGCTATTCTAGTGTGTTTACCATCAGAGAAAGGTAGCCAAGGTGATCCATCTATAGAGAAACCAGTCTGGGGTTGAAGTCCACAACCTCAAGGTTGCTGCTCAGGCCTTCAAGAGGCAAAATTCTAAAGATTCTCCTGGATCTGTGAAAAAGAGTTTCTTAAAGTTGGTCTTGCCTTACTCAGGATTTCTGTAGGGGCTGTCTTGTTCTCAGGCAAGTGTTCAAGTTTTTCAGCTTCTCACTGAGCCAGGAAGAACTGTGTTTCATGGAAAAGGTTTCCCACAAAGAACAATATTGCAGCAAAGTATGAGAACTCACTGGGCATGATGGTACATGCTTTTAGTCCCATTTCTGGGGAGGCTGAGGATTCCATGTTCAAAGCTAGCCTGGGCAATTTAGAAGGACCTTGCTCAGAATAAAAAATAGGCTCAGGATGTAGCTCATTGCTTTCCTAGCAATGTGCAGACCTGGGTTCAACCCCTGGTACCAAAAAACAAACAAACAAAAAAAAAAAGTTTGTTTTTTTTTTTTTTTTTTTAAGAGAGTAAAAGAATCAATTTTGTTTACTTTTCATCTGGTTCTGGTTTCTCTGACAATTGTGTACATGGTGCTGGGGTTTGAACTCACATCCTTGAGCATACTAGGCAAATGCTCTAACCACTTTGCAACCACTCTAACCCCATGCTGGTTTATTTTGACATATTAGGATTGGCTATAAACATTAATGCTTTATTCAAGAATCATCCAGTAAGATAAGTTCTCAGTGGAACCTCTCCAGAAAAGGCAAATAAAGTTATCTTACCGTGACTGATGGAAATATTTTCTTCACAATGGTAGTCGTTAGTCTTTAATTTTAATTTCCATGTGGAAAAGCAATTTCATAGTAATTAATGCAAAAATTCCCCTTTTTAAAAGATTAATTGGAATTTAGGGGATGAAGAATTTATAAACCCATAGAAATGACTTAGATGCCCCATCTGAACTCTACATGCCAATCCCTTGGTACACGTGAACACCCCGGACCTTGTACACTTTGATATTTATAGGCATCTTAGTGATCACTTTGTTCAGCCACATCATTTTACAGTAATACTGAGGTCTAAATGGCTTTTGAGTAAGTAACCTGAGCTTCAGAGACAGAACCAGGAAAGGGTCTTTCCACCTCAATCTTTAAAACTACAAACAGTAATTTTCTGTGAAGATCAGAGGGCACCTATGTAAGGGCACTGCCTTCCAAGAGCTTTGTAGTCCCTTGTCCTCTGAGGCTTTTCTGTTGACTTGGAAGGAAAGCAAGTTTAGGGGTTTTTGTTGTTGTTGCTGTTGTTTTAAAGGAAAGCTAATCTCACTACTTACTGTCTCTCTCTCCACAGATCATGTGTTTTTTACTGCCAGTGTAGAGAAATTCATGGAAGAAATATCAGCAGGAAGTAAAAACAAAAGTTATGGAGAAGGGTGTGTGTGTTTGCTGCTTCCACACATTAATGGCATGATTTTTTTATGCAAAAAGAAAAACAGAAAGAAAACCACTCACATTTTAATTTAGCATGAGCCAATTTACAGAGCATGGAAATTCACTTTCATTTCCGGGATTGGCGCGTGTGCAATTAGCAATGCAGTGTGTATACAAGAAGCCATGCTGTTAACAGTTTATCTCAAGTAATTTGGTGTCATTTACAAAAGGAAGAAATTCCTGCCGCCAAAAGAGACAGAAGGAGATGCAATGATCAAATCAAGGAGAAACGCTAAAATTACTAAATCCACAACAGCTCGCCTTATTTTTCTTGGACCCAAACTGTCAGGGTATAAACACTATTTGTTTCTTTTTTAAAACATCGATAGTTTTGCTGTAAATAATAACACTGTATAAATTCTAACAGACAAATAGAATAAATGTTGATAAGGCACTGCCTCTTAGTACACAAACAGAATATTGCAGATGCATTTAACATAATAGGGGTCTCAAGTGACTTCACCCTAGAAGGAGGGTGGGATTCTGGGTGGGGGGGAACTCTTCACCAACTCTTGTATATTAGCAATTATAATGTTTGTATATGCAAAACTGCTAGCTTGATTTTAAACAAAAAGCAAATCTTTAAAATCTGCTGCAAATTTAATTCCCAAAATGAGGAATTCTGTAGTTCTGTGAAAAAATTTTTCTTCAGAATACTAATATTTTGATGCATGTGTATCACCTTATTTTGATTAAATCTTTTCCAATTTTGCAAACACTACAGTATACTGCAACACAGAAGATTTTATCTGTAAACACAAAGCCCTTCATCTAATATTTGTTGCTATTGCCAATTTTTCAATGAAATGACCTAAAAATAGAAAAAAAAAAACAACAACTCTACAGTAGTTGCTTTAGGGGGTGGGGGGATGCTATTCGTGCTTAAAGGGGGGTAATGCTTGCCGCTATAGAGATGGATGGTGCTCATAAAAGGCCCCAGCTGGGGGCATTTAAAACGGACTGAACAGAAATCCTTAGCTAGTTGAATGGCAGCACGCTATAAAATTATTCCTGTATCGTGTATCAGCCATGAGATGTAGACACCTTTCAGTAAGCCAATCATTTGTAACCATTCTAGCAGTGTCATATTAGGTTAATAAGGCTGCTGTGTTTGAAAGGGCATTTTTATTTGGGTTTTGGTGAAATTCTTTATTTTGTTGATTATTCACATAAAATCAGCATTGACACATAACTCTAATGACATATGTATGAAAAGCCAGACACTGGATGACCTAGTCGATTATTTAAACATAAAATAAATTGTGTTAAAGCTCTTCACCTATCTGTGCTCTACAGTGTCCTTGTGTTCTCTCAAGGTAGTAATCTCAACCCTTGTCATCTGAGTCCTGGCCACACCGATATACCTGCTATTCCTATCTGCACCACTGTGGTCATTCAAGAGATAGACCCTAACATTGAGTTCTGCTCTGCAAACTTCCAGCTTACTGAAATTATGGGCATTTTGTGAAGAAACCAAGAATTTAATTGATGTGGAATCTATTTGGTTTGTTCCCAAAAAGTAACAAGTTGGGTCTATCACAGACAGCATGTGAAGAAGTTGTAAACTGTTTCTTAACTTCCAGGAACTACTTGGCCTACCGTGGTTCTTAGCCCATAAAGCACTTTTGTTTTTGAATTGACAATTGTTGTCAGTGCTTACAAGTTGGGAGATTTCTCCTAATAACCTAAGATTCTAATCTTTCTTAAAAAGAAAGATTTAATAAGAATACCCAGAAGACCATCTACTGGGCCAAGTAGTCCTTGCCCTCTCCAGCTAGGTGTATGCTTGTAAGTGCTAAGTGAGTGTGCAAACCGTTGATTCCAGAGTCTGAGTTCTGCAGGGCCACAGGCTAGGCTGTTTTTAACTTCTATTCTAGCCCAGAGCCTGGCATGCAGTAGGAACAGGAACCAAATCATCAATAAATGGGAGTGCTCACATATGCCCTTCTCTCTAGGTACATTCTGGTTATTAACTCAGTTCTCAATCACTTTATGAGTTAGGTACTGTCTTTCATGACAACAGTCCTCATATAAAATGAAATGAGTGCTCAGAGCAATTCAACAAAGTCGTATTACCTGTCCATTAAAGATTATCAACAAACGGAATGAATTCTTGCCCAAATGGATTCATTACTAACACAGAAGTATAGAGAAATTATTTTGTATAATGAAACTAGACTGTATGGTATTCCAAATAAACATGTCCTACCCTTCCACCAAATCATCTTATGGTAGGCAAACTGACGTCCCTGAAAAGGTTAGAAACAAAAACAAAAAAACTTGTCCCAAAGCCTATGTAAAACCTAGATCCAAATATAGGTGTCCTCTACTTTTTCATTGAAGAGTGATGAATTTCTGGCTCAGTCCTTGACAGAGGGCGATTATTCTGAACAAGGAACTTGATGTATGCTTGTCTAGGTATTAAGTAGTTACATTTATATACCTGAAAATATGACTTTAAAGATATATGATCAAGAGCTTCATAACAAGGTTCTTAAATATATTCAGAAGTATTCAAAATGATAGGATTTTATTTGCATATATGTATATATAATTTATATGTGAATACATGAATTGAATGGGGCATATGTTATATATTCCTAGTAATCATCTTTGGCCTGCCAGCGTATAAAAAATGTATGTTTTTCTTTGAAATTGCTGTAAAAAAAAAATGAACTGTGATTGATAAATTCCTGATCCTGTTTTTCCATTTTATATTCCTACCAAGCTGAGTTTGTTAAAGGTATTACCATTGTTTTGCCAAATTATGGCACACACACTGTGCAGGATTATTCTACCACTTCTAAAAGGGATCTACTCCACTGAACACTGACCATCTAAGCAGCCAGCTCCTTTCCTCTGTAAATAAGGACTGCTTATCCTGCTTAATCCCGATGTTCCACTATGTTCATTTTAGTATTATCTTGGGATTACATAAAGATTGAAGTTTTATCTCCATGGCAAATAAACAAAAAAAGTTGTTTGCTTGCCTTGTTATTATGAACATCAGCTCACATTTGACAGTACAACAGTATCTGAGAAGTCCAGAAGTAAATCATGCTAATGATATATCATCCCCTGAGTATCCCATGAAGCCAGCAATCCCAAGCCGATATCTTATCTGGGTGAGTCTTGGTGTTCTTGATTTGTAGAAGAGGCCCTAACATTATTAAGAGGTATGTAATTTCCTGATCATTTGATGCTTCTGTTATGAATTGATGGTCAAATAATCTATAAGTTAACAGTTCCTAGATTGAGATTTGAACTAAATGTTCAAAGAGTTCTTTTAATAGTGATAAAAGGCAATGTTTTCCCTTATTTACAAAACAAAAAATAGAATGGATTTTGACAGGCATCTTTAGTAGTAAGTCTGATAGCTTTTATTTCTTCAGTAGGACTAAACGCTATTTCAAAATAGAAAGAAAGCACCTGGACTTTCAGAATAAATTATGTGCCGAGCCCACTTTTTATGTGTGCTTGCATCCAACTATAATGAGGCTTTGTCCATCAATTGATGAAGGACCTTTGTGCTGAGTACCAAGTCAGCCTAATTAAGGTTGATGACAACAAACCAGGAGAATGGTAGGCCTCTGTAAAACTGAGGGAGGGCAACCCCTGTGAAGAGGCTGGTTTCAGTTGTGTAGTGGTTAATGACTATGGCAAAGAATTTCATGCCAAGGATGTAACTGAAGAGCACTTCAAATTCAAGAAATGAATTTTTGGTTTACCCAAAAAAAAAAAAAAAATAGAAAATGCAATTTAGCATCATCTCAGGTATACTCATTCCCTGATAACTATAAATAATATGTACAAGTAGGTGAACATGCAGTGAAAGAAATTCTTTATGCCTTTGAACTTCCTGAGTTAGGGCAGGATTTCCAATAGGATATCCTGGCACTCCTAAGCCATTCCAAAGAAGCTCCGTAACAAAACTGAGATGCATATGCTCAGAAGATTCTAAAGGCAGTGAAAAGAACCACACCAGAAGCAAGAACTTGTAAGACCTTCCTTCTAGAGTCACCAAGTTTCTGTTCATATCCCAGACATAAGCTATCTCCCTGTTTAATTTTTTCCAACATCTTTGATTACCACTTCTGCGGTTAAACTCAAATAATATTTCTGAGATCTGGGTGGAATGACGATTTGCCAGCTTTTGAAAAGACTGCTGTGTGAGGTACACCATCAGTCTTCACATTCTACCGTACACTCTTGGAGGACAGACATTTGTTTTGTCCTCTACTATACCCATAGTAGAGTAGTTCCCCTGCCTCCTGTCTGCCATTTTGCTTTCCCAGTTTCAGTTAGTCATGGCCCATCATGGCCTGAAAATATTAAAATATGTTGTTATAAATGTTCTACTTGTTAGTGACTTACTGTGACCATTTTACAAATTAAATTGTCATAGGTATATATATATATATAGGGTTTGATAGTATTCATGGATTTGGGAATCCACTGAGTCTTAGAGCAGCTTATTCCCAATGGGTTGGAAAGGACTCTTGTACCTAGAATAGTGTCTGACACCTTATAGGTGCTCAAAAAATATGTGATGGCTCCATAAATAAATGAGTCAACAAACATCAGAAAACGGGGCTGGAGCAGTGGCTCAGCGGTTACGGTGCTTGCCTAGCATGCGCAAGGACCTGAGTTCGAACCCCAGCACCACGTACGCAACTGAGTGTTGTAGCAAGAAAGGCCACATGAAAAACTAAAGTTGTTTCTCTCTCTCCCTCTCTCTCTCTCACTGTCCCTCTTTCTTAAAAAAAAAAAAAAAAAAAAAAAAATCAGAAAACAAGGAACAGTATTGGGAGATATTACTCTATTCACTATTTTCTTTACAGACTTAATCAAATTGGATAACATAGCTTTTGATTCTAATGATTGTTCACCAAGGACTAAATTGTGTCATCATTCTCCACTAACCCATATTAGATGCACGACCCCCTTTTAGCCTTAAAGTCCTAAATAACTGGGCTGAGTATACCAGTGCCTCACAAGCAAACAGTACACCAATCATGTTCCCAGAGTGAGCATTCCTTCCATGACCATGGGCTGAGTCCGCATCCTTACCAGTGACCAACCACTGAGATACCAGACAAGAATGGGGAACATCCACCATGAAACCTGCTCTCTATAAATCCCCTTAGCTGCCTCCACCTTCCTTTTGCTAAGAGCTCGATGGGTTGCTAAGGACCAGAGGGTTCCGAAAGTACATCCTGGATTCCCTGGGCCACCTCCAGTCAGCGGCGATGCTTTGTTTGAATTATACAGAGTTTTAAAAATGGTGATCATGCCAAGTGTGGTGGCCAACACTTTTAAGCCCAGCTACCCCGGAGTCTAGGGTGAGAGGATGGGAAATTCAAGTCCAGCCTCAGCAATTTAGAAAAACCTTGTCAGAATTAAATTTTTAAGGGCTGAAGATAGAACTCAGTGATAGAGCGCCTGAGTTCAATCCTAGAACTGCAAAAGGGGAAGACACACATACACAATTAGGAATTTTTTTCACTGAAAATTTGGATTTAGAGTTCTCTTTAAAATCTGAAGATGTAACAATGCTGTTTCTAAAATTCTCTACAGCAAGCATCACTTGAAGCAAAGCTACAAGTACCACCTTTGAAGAGGCATGTGGCTGACTTCCATCATAGTCCCTCCTCCTCCACCTACTGACTCCAAAACCCAAATATTCTAATTCATTTATGCTCCCACTCTGTTTGATATAGTTCAAAGAAAAGAAAGATTGCAAATTCATGGCATTCTGCTGGGAGTTCTTTTTAGCAAGCCAAATATCTACCTCGTTTTTCTCCCATCTTTCAATGCCAATAGGAGGATGGAATAACAGAAGATGAAAGTGGATCATGTGGTTCTCCAAATGCATCCCTTCCTCCATCTTACCCACAATAAGTATTCCATGCCTACCACTTTTCACATGCTCTCCTTAGGTACAACATACATCAGGTCCTTGCCACAACCTTCAAGATGGCAAGAATACAAACAGGCTCTGTGAAATTCGAGTCTAGGGTTCTTCAGAAAGGAAATCCCTAGAATGACTTGTGGAAACAGAACTGCTACAGCACATCATAGGTGATGCCCAACAGAGGACAAGGGCAAGCTATGCCATGCAAGCCTCTCTCACTTCTGGAGATTCTGGATTTAGATGAAACCAGCTGGAAGTCCGAATTCATGCACAATGCTCTCCTTCCATCCATCAAGCCCCACGCAATTCTGACCCCTTTTCAAAGCCTCCCCTGCTGATGCCAACCTACATTGGGAACTCAGGTAAACTAAATGAGTTCTCCACAACTCAGCACTCAGTTCCACATCCCAGACGGTTTCTCTGGATGTCTCCTTGCTTTTAAAGAACAACGACTGTTTTCCACAGGCTCCGGAGCAGAGCAGGGTACACAGAGTAATACTCAGTACTACATGCCTGGTCAATTATCTGTTCTCTATGACGGAATCTCACAGACACCGATTATGCCACAATGCATATTTGCCAGCTCAGTTGGGGCACAAACCTTATCCACTGGTAATCATGCTCGGGTACAGTGAAGAACAGAGCTAGAGCTACCTCACACTGGCTTGCTGACCCTGCTGGAGTGGTTCGTGTGCCTTCCCCAGGCAGTGTCTGAAGCAAGAGGTACAGGGATCTAAGGAAAAATGAACTGTTGAGCCATTCAAGGATACACGGCTCTCAAAATAAGTGTCGTGGTGGTATCTGTGGCACGATGAGCTTTAGAGTTGCTCTCCTGCTTCTGGCTTGAATTCTCCAGTTCTATGCAGAAGTCTGGTCACACTCTAACGTGTATGGCGACCAGGCAGGCCATTCACAGTAGACAGAAGGTTGTGGTAGGCTACTCTATTCATAAACAGCGCCAGCCTTGCCAGGCACATTGCCTCTACCTTGGCCATGGAACTTGCTTCAGACAGCAAGGTTAGGGCAGATGCTCTAAGAGTTGGTGATTTTGTTCATGCTCCCTTCCAGCCCCCCCACCCACCCGCCAGACTTCAATACCAGCTATGTTGTAGAGAGTCTGCCCCTGGTGTGATGCTTAGGTGAAAGGTGATGTGGAGCAGAACCACAGTTGACCCCCAATGGACATGCAGTGTGAGCAGGAAATCTTTCCAGTAAGCCAGAGATGCTTGTTATTTGTTACTGTGGCATAATCCTCTCTCCCAGTTAATCTACCTGTCAGGTGGAAGACATTAAGGCATGATGGTTACTGGGGAAGCACATTCTCCTCCTACCGGAGCTGGCAATACGAACCTACCTCTGCCAGATTTCCAAGATTTTAAAATGTTGGCAACTATTTCAATTCTTCCCCCAATAATATTTATGAGACAAGTAAAACATGCCTATGGGTCACCTGTTTTCAAGTTCTGCCACCAGCTCCTGGCATTTGCAGAATGCACACATTTCTGAATTGTGCTATACAACTTTATTGACGTGCAACTTTTAATTATACGCTGCAAAACTCACGTTTATTAGCAAATACATCTGCTGTACTGCCTATCACCCCCAATTCAGCACAGTGTGGTTGTTCTCTATGCACCATTAGAAATTCTGGAACTCAGAAGGAATCGCTTAGCTTTTTAATTCACATGTTACTGCATTTTAGTGCAGACTTGAGCTCTATTTACACATGATGCAATTCCTGTGTGCCTCTAACCACACTGCATGACATCTTATCCCTTTCTCTCGCTACAAGAGACCAGTGATAAAGTGGTCGGCCATGGAGTGGTCTAAGTTGGAGAATCCTGCTGCCTGTCTGTAGTGAAAAGAATCAGAATTTAAATCAACTGTTACCAATCAGTTCATGTGACTTTTTTTTAATAGTAAGGTTTTCTTGAGAAGACAGTGGTATACAAATTTAAAATCTGGGACCTAAAGAAGGTGGTGTACAGATTTACAATGTAATACCACTCTTTATCTTGTTACTGATTAGTGTTCTGCATAGTACAGCTCTAGCCACACTAGCTTCCCTTATGTTACTTAAAAATAACAAGTCCTGGGGCTGGAATGGTGGCTCAGTGGTTTCGGTGCTTGCCTGGCAAGCACAAGGACCCGGGTTCAAACCCCAGCACCACGTACACAACTAAGTGTTGGAGCAACTAAGGCCATGTGAAAAACTAAATAAAGTTGTTTCTCCCTTTCTCTGTCTCTCTCTCTCTCTCACTGTCCCTCTTTTAAAAAAAAATAACAAGTCCTGGGCTGGAGCAGTGGTTATGGTGCTTGCCTGGCATGCATTGGAGTACGTGGGTTCCAACTCCAGCACCACATATGCAGCAAAGTGTCAGAGCAACAAAGGCCACATGAAAAACTAAATAAAATTGATTTTCTCTCTAAAAAAAATAAATAAATAAATAACAAGTCCTTTGTCCGCTCTTTACATTCCATTTGTACCTACTATTCCTTCCTCCAGGGAGCCTTTTAAATCAGTCTCCAGTGTCAACTCTTCAGGTGTTCTGTGGATACCTTCCCCAATACTTTCTGATCACACTCCCAAGCATGCACATAATTACACTCTGACACCCTTCACAGCGTTTATCACTATAATCATCTTGTTTGTATGCTTATTACTGTCCTTCTTATTCACTGCATTATCTACAACACTTAGCCCAAGGACTGGAACTAGTAGTCACTCAAATACATGTTAAACAAACAAATGAGGGATGGAATAAAGCAAAAACCAAATATGATTTAGGATAAACATATTGTGAAAGTCAAGGAAAACCAGTCACATCTGACTCACTGTAAAGTATGAAAGACCTGTTTGCCTTTGAGGGGTGCTACGCATCCACCCCCAGTGAAGACTTGGGGAGAAACGCTTTATAATTCAATTCCCCCTCCCACGCAGCATTTCATGGGAGCTTTGTTACCAACAGTCAGGTATTGTCATGGTAATTTTCCATCTTGTGCCAAGGACACATGGTTAAAGTCATCTGGTGTATGTCACAGCATCAGATCGTCAAATGCCTCTCTTTGAATCACCCATGCATAACAGCCCCTGCTAAACTGTGCTAGAAAAGTCAGTCATCTTTCTAGCTGAATGAAAACCTTGCTGGTGGATCAGTAACAGAACAGAGCGACTCTGGTAGCTGGAGTGGCTATACAATAATGGTTGCAAAGCTCCTTACCCTAGAGTGGGAGGAGACCAACTAGCAGTTGCCATTTTTACCCTTTCAGCTTCACAAAAATTCAAAAAATCAAATGTTAAGGGGCTTGGAATGCAACAACTAATCAAGAGGGGCTGGAGCGGTGGCTTCGTGATTACGATGCTTGCCTGGCATGTGCAAGTACATGGGTTCAAACCCCAGCACCCAAAGGGAACAGCTAAATGTCAGACTAACGAAAGCCATGTGAAAAACTCAATAAAAATTGATTCTGTCTGTCCTTCTCCCTATAAAAAATAAAGTAATAGAGACCAGAAAACTTGAAAGCACAGGCCACAACCAAGAATGCAGATTTAGTTAGCTCTAACAAAATATGGTGCAGAAACTTAGGCCCAGAATTGTCAGCTCACATTTTTCAAAAGCACCTGGAAATCTTCACAAGGGGAAGGACGTGGGATATAGACATATGTGAATATACGTATACATCAAATTCCACTGAAGTGTTATTTAGTTTATATTGTGTACAAGGGAACATCCTAAATATATATGTCCAAGATACATGTAGTTATCAAAAATAGGAAATGAGACCTGGGACCTGTGGACTCAAAAAGCACCCCCCCATTTTTTTATTGTGGTAAAATATATCTAACGATGTACTTTAACCATTTTGAAGTACGATTCAGTAGCATTAAGTACATTCACAACGTTGTACAATCCTGATTTTTCATTTACAGAGCAATTTTGTCATCCCAAATGGAAACTCTAATCATTCAACACATGTTCCCCATTATTCCTGCTCCCAGCCTCAAAACTTTTGTCCGTGAATTGGCTATTTTAGTTATCTCACATAGATCGAATCATATAATATCTGTCCTTTTTGGTCTGGACATTTTACTTTATGTTTTCAAAGTTCATCCATGTTTCATTGCATCTAACAGAAATTCATTCCCAGTCAGGCACAGTGACACACACGCAAATATGATCCAAGCTACTCAGTGAGGCACTATTTCAGGTTTGAGGCCAGTCTGGGCAATTTAGTGCAACCTTGTCTTGAAATAAATTTTTTTAAAAAGGCTTTAACTTGAGAAATGAATAGGGTTTTCCAATGTGACTGAGGCAAAATCAACAAAGCCCAGAAGGATGAAGACATGCCAAGAAACACGAACAACATTTGTTTTGGTCAGAAGTGGAGAAGAAAGAAAGGAGGCAAGGATGAAAGAGATTCACCATCAAGAAGGTTGAGTCCTAGTCAAGAGGTTCAAGTCCTCCTTTGAGAAGCCTGCCTCACTGATGGTATCTTCCATGTTTACCCATCTCAGCATGTTTGAGAACAGTAAGTACTCAACGCATGCAGGACAATTTAATATAGGGCTAGAGCAGTGGCTCAGTGGTTACGGTGCTTGCCTGGCAGGCACGAGTACATGGGTTCAAACCTCAGCACCATGTATACAACCAAGTGTTGAGCAACAAAAGTCATATGAAAAACTGAATAAAACTGACTCTCTTTTGCTCTGTCACTCTCTCTTTTTAAAAAAAATGTCATGCCTCTTAAGGAAAAAAAAAAACTAATATATTGGAATCACCATACAAGATTCTAAGGATTGGAAACCCAAACCCTGCTCAAAAAGTGAGCTACCTAGGAATATACCCAGCCATAGAGACTTCTTTTTGGACATGTACCATAGGAACATGTAATATGCAATATTAACAAAGCAGTTTCTCAATACTCTTCCAAAAAGTGGAACACGCTTTCAGGTAAAGCCACCCCCATAAGGATTAGAATATTTAAAAAGACATTCAACATGCTATTTGTGCAATTTAAAAGCTAATCAAGGGCTGGAGCAGTGGCTCAGTGGTTTCAGCGCTTGCCTGGCAGGCATGAGGACCCAGGTTCAAACCCCAGCACCACATACACAGCTGAGTGTTGGAGCAACTAAGGCCATGTGAAAAACTAAATAAAGTTGTTTCTCTTTCCGTCTCTCTCACCGTCCCTCTCTTAAAAAAAAAAACAAAAAAATGCTAATCAAGACCAACTGCAGAGCAAGAACCAGAACTGCTGAGTGACTGATGCAAGGGAAGCAGCATGAGCACAGTGGGACTCAATTAAAGTTACACTTTTGAGGTCCCACAGTCAGCTTGTGGAAGGATCAAGAATAGAACTTGCATCTTTTATCACAACCTACTGCCTTCAAGATGGTTTGTGGATGAACCTTAAGAGATTCCTGGGAGGTTTTCCTTGTGACTGAAAGAAGAAAACGATATTCTCACAAAGACTTGGTCCTTATTTTAAAATAACCCCTGAAACATTTAACCTTTTTGTTCATCCTCTCTCGTCTCTCCCTGGAGTCTTTTTGTTGGGCTCTCCTACCTCTGGCCACTGGACCCTTCTCCTCTCTATCCTTGACTGTCAAAATCAGCCAAAACTCCTTGGATGCTCTCATCTCTTCCCAAAACTTCAGTATAAATTCATGTGCTGATTGTTTGCAGATCATGATCTCCCAGTTCTCTGTCCTGAGTTTCAGAATTGACGTATCAGCAGCCTGCTAGCCTCTCCCCTCAGATACCTCCAACTCCTCATGTCCAGAAGTGAACACCTGCCCATTCCCTCAAAGAAAATCTGCTCAATTGTCATTTTCTGTAACATCTTCATTCATCCCTTGGCCAGCTCAGGCACCAGAGGAACATCGTCAGCTACTCCCCCTTCCTCAATAGCATACATCCAAAAACAAAATAAACAACCAGCCCCATCCTAGCTCCCAGTCTGCTCAACTGTCTCCATTCATACAACCACCACCTTAGATCCCCATTTCTCATCTGGATAACTACAGCCACCTCTTAACTGGACTTCCTACTTCTAACCCTTGAAGATAGAGGATAGCGCCTTAAAAACCTCTAATCATGTTATTCCCCTGCCTAGAACCCTCTTCGTTGCCCTTCAGGCTAAACAGCAAACTTCTTTGAAAGTCATATAAGGATTAGTTGAGAGAATTTATACAAGTTACTTACGTAATATCTTTGAACCTCACTTTCCTTATCTATATAAACAGGCTCAATCATACATGCCTCAGATTGTTCTTGGAATTAAACTACAAAAGCAGGTAAATGATTGGCAAAGTTCCTGACACAAAGCAAGCATTTGGCAGATGGCAGGGGCAGGTTTGACCAATCCCAGGCCCTCAATCATTTCTCACTATTCAAGTGGTCAATTCATACTGGTCCCTTAAAACATTGCTTTAATGTTATATGCATGTACAAAAGTATAACGAATCCCACCATTATGTGCAACTATAATGTACCAATTAAAAATGTAAAATAAAATTTTCTTCAAAAACCTATCTCAAAGAATGCAATACTTGAGTGATCTCAGAAGACGAGATGAACTCAGTTCCCAAACTGCTTCCTTCACAAAGGTACTTTATGCCGTACTGGATTCTTTCCCATTGCCCTGCAGTCTAATATTTCATTGTTTCTTCTCTTCCTTCTCCTATCCTCTGTCCCCTCAGTTGTGAGCTCTTCAAAATAAAGCATCGTGTCCTGTTTCCTATCCAAGCTACTCTGTATGAAGGGAGAACTGCCCATCCTAACCAGTAACACCTCACTCCCTCTGTTTGAGCTGTCTGATGACCTTCCTGTTGTATGCTCAACTCATTCTCTGTCATTAGTTTGAAAATTCATTTCATTTTATTAATTCAATCAATTGATTTCTTTTTAGGATACGGTCAAAGAGAATTCTAGAGGCAATAACAATATATCCCAGTGTTTTCTTCTCATTATCTTTAGTCATTATATTTGATTCCTCCATCCGAGGAGGCAGCCAGGGAAGGAACCATCCAACAAATTATAGAGTCACAGCAAGTACATGGCACAGCCAGGCATATCCAGTGCTATCAGTTCAGAATCAATCCTTATGTCACAAGATACATAAGCAGATGTTTTCTTTAAAATGTCTATTTTTCCCATACATATACAAAGGTCCAGGAAAGCAAGACCTGGTTATCCATTCCTAGTAAATCCAAAAGACCTTTTTTCCCCCACTTCAGTACTAGGGATTGAACTCAGGGATGTTCTGCTATGGAGCCACATCCACAGCCTTTTTGTTTTATGTTTTTGAGGCAGGGTCTTACTAAGTTGCTAAAGCTGAACTTGAACTTGTAATCCTCCTGCCGCAGCCTCCTGAGTCACTGGGATTAACAGGCATGTGCCACGGCACCTGGTTTTCTAAAAACTTTTCTATGTACTTAAGTGGAAAATTGTTTCCCCACATCACCTATATAGTTTGTGTTGTGGAATAGATTTATTAGGATGAAGCCATTAAAGTTTCTAGGGAACAGAATTATTCAGATACTACTAATCTAAAGGTCATTCTGAGAAAAGTCAAGAAAGCGTTTAGGAAAAGTAATCTAGACTAGGTGGGTGGCACCCAGCCATAATCCCAGAAACTCTAGAGGCTGATACAGAAGGATCACAAATTTGAGGCCAGCCATAGTAATTTAGGAGACCCTGTCTCAAAAACTAAAAACAAAAAGGAGTTGGGGTATAGCTCTGTGTAGAGCACCCCAGTTTCAATTCCTAGAACTTCCTGCCCCAAAAACTAATTAGTCTGCACATACATTAGGAATAAAATAGCAAAATTATTAAAGCTTTCTTTTTTAAACACAAGTGACAAGATTGCTATAAGATTTAAATGGAACAAT
Source organism: Aplodontia rufa (assembly GCA_004027875.1). NCBI lineage: Eukaryota > Metazoa > Chordata > Mammalia > Rodentia > Aplodontiidae > Aplodontia > Aplodontia rufa. The sequence goes on from PVKS010006003.1 coordinate 72,083, forward strand.
TTCTGTAAAATCCTTAAAATACCTAGACTAGTATTATACCAAATAAATAGTAGCTATTACATTAATATTTCCCAATGTTCTCTGACAATAAGAATCACCTGGTGATACTTGCTAAACTATAATTTCATAGGCCTACACTAACCCTAAGATAATCTACAGCTAAGAAGTCTGGTGAGCCTATGCATTTTAATATTGTTTAATAAAAGCAGGGATAATTAATCTGTCTTAGGTACAGTCTTCATACTGAATAGAAGGACTTTTTTTAAAATCCATAATTCATCTCTACTGCTTTTATAAACCAACCTAGTTTTCTATTTGCTTAGACATTTGGGGAAATCCTAGAGTGCAAGAGATTTAAGAAATTGGTGAAACAGATTATGTTAAGGCTGATTAGTATGAATCAAATGAACATTTATAAAATGAATGTTATTCAATATTTTAATGATGAGCTAATATATCAAGTATAGTTTGAAACAAAAAAGCTTCCTATAATCCTAGTGTCCTAAGGACCACTTTATTTTGTGATCTTCCCCTCAGCCACTTATATGATGGTAGATGTGTACATGTACATGTTGGAGGGCCTGCTTGGTGCCCTCTTCTTGGCCTGTGCCTTTCCTAACTAGTAATACTAAAGAGAACCTCCGTAATGTGACTCCAAGCAAAGAAAAGGACAGAGACCCTTCTATCCTAATATTACAAAGCAATCAATTCTGACAGTGTGAAAATTCTATAGGAATATAAAAAATAATAGTACATGTATGTCTGCTAGCCCCAAAGAATAGGTAGTAGGGTAGGCAGCACAGGTGGAAGAGTCTGGAAAGAGATGAAGAGGGCGTCCACCGAGGGCAGAGCTCCGCAGCAACAGAGGGAGGGGCAATAGCACAGGCAGCTGGGTTTAAAGGCACCACTTGGGTTGAGTCGCACTGGACGTCGAAGGTTGCACTAATTCTGATCTTCTGGGTGGGAGGAGGGGGAACAATTCCATGTGGATCACAGTTGACACTGAGCCCAACGGAAAGCATGCTCTGCACAGCCTCCTAGAGTCTGTGTGAGTTCTCAGCCAAAAAAGAAAGTAGTGTTCAAAACATGCCCAGTGTTTAGACATTAAGGACTAGGAGGAGAGTTCCAGGTGCATGCATGCTTTTCTGTAGCTTACATCATGTTGTACTAGTTATATGACCTAAGGTGATTTATTTAACCTTTATGTTTCTTCATCTGGCCAACAGAGGTGATAGTTTTACCAACCACAGAGGGTGGAAATGAGATCATCTATATAGAACACTTCCAAAGGTCTCTGGCACAGAGTAGGCACTCCATAAATGTTACCTGAGTTTTACTATTTTTATGGTGGTAGATTATGCTTGGAAATAAAACAGAAAAATGTCTTACTGGGGTCTCCGTGGCTGGTGAGCAGTAGTGCAGGAGGGAGGCTCGTGACACAAACTTTCATGTTCCAGGATGCAATTTGCTACTACAGAAGCCAAGGGCCACCCACTATGGGACTGTGCACTTTAGTTCCACCCCTATTCCCTTCCAGTACCTCAGGCTTCAGCAACCCCTGCTCCCTGGGGAAATGGGTCTGCATTCACAGTCCAGCCTCGAGAAGTGAGCATCCTGTCTAGGGACTCCAAAGGATCCTGTCCTCAACATGCTCCTTACACCTCTCTAAAGCTCACCAGCGACTCCTCCAGAGCAATAACCTCTGACCTCATTCTTGCTTCTCCAAATTCACTTCCTCTGCTCTAAGAGAAAGAGAGAAGTCATTTTTGTTGTTCAGAGACTTCAACTCTGTTTCTACCTGGGGTGAGAAGTGGTGGGGAGAGGGCCACGGAAAACTTCTCCATGAATTCAGCCTACAGTTAGTTACACTAGCAGATTAAAATAAAAAGCTTTTGATTTGCTTACATCATTCCAAATTAAAGTACAAAGCCTACCAAGTCATAAACGAGAGTTAATTCCCTGCAAAAATCACAGAAGTTGAGAATGGAAAGCTACCTCTTCCAGGTGCAGGCTGGACAGGAACTCGAACCAGGAGCACACTGAGTTACAGGTATGTGTGAGAGATCGTGCTGCTTGAAACATCTGAGTGCAGGTGGTAATCTCAAGAGGCTTTTCCAAGTGACAACCTACAGGCAGGACAGTTTGGCAACAAGGCAGTTGGGATAGAAGGTCAATTGGGGAAATTCGATTCAGGGCTGTTGTCCATGTTTTTCCTTGTTGCTTGGGCCTGTTTCTACTACGCCACCTTCAAATGTGGCAGTGTTCACCCTGGGAGCAACTTCAAAGCACCTCTTACCCAAGATACAAGAGGTTAAGCTTTAAAGACTTTTTCCTGATTTTTCTAGTTATCTGGTTGCTATAAATTTTAAGTCTATTTAAAAACAACAGCGTGCCAATGATATAAGTACAGGTTTAGGGAACTTGTTACAAAATTCTCAAGACAGCGGGCAAGTAGAAACAGCATGGACAAATGGAATGGTCACAGGCTTCTCAGTATGACAGACCTGGGTTCAAATTCTGACTCTGATCTTCAGTATTTTTCCATATGTAGATGGGATACTAATCACCTTGCGCAGTTACTTGAGAATTCAAGATAATGTGTGGAAAATTCGGGTCCAATAACTAGCATATAATCGGTGCTCAAAGTGCTAGTTATTTTATTTGCAGACGTAATTTTGACCAGGAATTAAACTGCCGTGACCCTGATAGGTGGAACACTGTGCGGATATGGAAAATGAGTCATTTGAAAGGTTCTTTGTGCTGTGGCAGAAACGCAGCATGGGGATAGGAATAAAAGGTACAGAGGAGGAACAGAGAACAAATGGATTACAAATCAAAAGCAATATTGAAACAAGCTTCACTAGAACTGCTTTCAACACTGCTGCACCTAGGACACATTTCCCATTGTTGATGGGGAAATTGTTAAAAATAAAAGTAAGGGGTTGGGGATTTAGCTCAGTGGCAGAGTGCTTGCCTAGCACGTGCAAGGCCCCGAGTTTGGTCCTTAGCCCTGAAAAAAAAATAAAAAAATAAAAATAAAGGCTTAGAATAGAAATTTTAGACATGAAACTGAAAATGTCTACCACTTCCTCTTCCAAAGTGCAGGGGAAGGAAGAGTAAAACCTGATTGTCTTAGAAAATACAAAATGCTTCAAATCATTCAGTATTAAGTACATTTTATTGACTTCTAAAATGAGCTCTGTGGGTATCAGTTGAGAAGTATGCCTATTTCCTGCACTGCAGATAGAGAATGATCCCCTCATTTGTCAAAAATCCCACACGTCTTGTTGTCATGGAAATGTGTTCTGTAAGCATCATAAACTAACTGGGCCTGTTTACACTCTGGGCAGAGATTTCCAGTAGGTCACACCTGCCAATTCCATGAAGAAGGAAGCTGATTATTCAGGATTTAGAGATAGTGCAAGCAGCCAGCATCATTAACTCAGTGGCTTGGACTGGAATGTGGTTGAAAGGAGGTGCTAGTGGTTACAGAATGACAGAAGGAGAAAAGGAAAATAATAAAATCAAAGAGTGAGGAGGACTTGGGTGAGAAGACAAGAGGCTACATATTTTTTCCCTTTACTTTTCTAATGTAAATAAGAAAGGGCTTCCCTTCAGTGTCTGGTTGAAAACAAAAAGAAAGCCACCTGGCTAACTTGAGTAGGAAGGAAGTTTACAGAAATAATGCCAAGCAGCGCACAGGATCCTGGGAGAAGCTGGAGTTTGGAAAACAAGTATAAATTAATAGAAGCTGGAGGGTCGAATTGGAGTCTGGTTCATGTTATCACCAGACCCTGCAACTACCGAGAACACTCAACGCCACTACTGGGGACAGTGGTCTGGGCTACAAACTGCCCTTGCTTCTTTGAGACACTCATTCCAGACACAAAGTCCTAGGTGGGAAGGTGTGATATGCCAAGGCCTGGTCAGGTTGTATACTAGTGACCAAGGGCAAGAGGTTCTGGCTTTCTAACTTCACAGTTGGAGGCACGACCCTCTCATATCCTATCAGACTCACCAAAAAGATGGTTCAAATGTTCCGTACGCCCCAAAGCACAAAGGTACCCCAACAGCCAGGCACACTGGTGTACTCCTGTAATCCCAGCAACTCAGAAGGCTGAGGTAGGATTTAAGTTTGAGAGCAGCCTCAGCAACTCAGCAAGACCTTAAGTAACTTATTAAGATTTTGTCTCAAAATTTAAAAGGGGGGGGGGCTGGGGATGTAGCTCAGCGGTAAAGCACCTCTGGGTTCCATTCCTAGTACTAAATAAGTAAAACTTCCCCCCCCAGAATGTATCCATTTGCATTTATGGTCCATGTACTCTATCTTTAGCAAACAATTATAGGAGTTAATTATAAAAGACAAAGATTCAATGCATGTGTTAAAACAAAGGAATGATATCTAGAGGTCATGGCGTAAAGGCCAAGAAGAACTTAGGAGACGAGAGCAGAAGAGTCCCAGAAGAAAACTTTTTTCCCTATTACTCTTTTTTTCCCTGTTACTTTTTTCCTTCCATATTCTTCTTCCAGTCCCCCACCCCACTTTGTTTGTATTTTCTTTGGTTCTCAGGGTGGAAAGGTATTTTTTTAAATGTATTTTTAGATCATAGGTTTCTAGAACTTCAACTGCCAGATCAGTTTTATTGCTATTTACATGTAAAAGGCTACTTATGTACAATGTTCAAAATCCTTATAATACTAACCTACACACTAAAGCAAAATCCCCTGATCTATCCCAGAAATGACAAGAGATTGAGGCTGCATGCTGTGCTAGAGTAGCCTGAGTCATCCGAAGACCCATATTCTAGTCCAGGGCTTTTCCTCTCAGGTAAGACAACCTCAGGAAACCCACCTAAGCCTCCATCTCGGTTCTCACAGTGGCTAGAGAGACAAAAAGACTATAAATTAAAGTTGAGGTGCTTCTGGATAATCCCATAATTCATTCACCCATTCATCTATCTATTCATTCACTGAGTACCTACTATGCGATGGTCAATCAGACATAAAAGTTTCTTTTCTCAAAAAGCTTACAAACAGGGGCTGGAGCAGTGGCTCAGCAGTTAAGGCCCTTGCCCAGCATGCGCAAGTACACGGGTTCAAACTTCAGCACCCACGTACACAACTAAGTGTCGGAGCAATGAAAACCATGTGAAAAACTCAATAAAAATTTATTAAAAAAAAAAAGAAAAGCTTACAAACAAATTGATTATTTAAGGTTTGGACAGAAACTCAAACTCCTTCAGCATCTAGGAAAATAACAAGCTACATGAAGCAGCAATGCAAGTGCACTGGGTGGTGCAACCTATGGCCCAGGGCAAGTCTACCCAGGAGCTTGCAGGATGGTGGAGGAAAAAAATAGCAACTATAAATAAGAAACAACTACAGAACACTGTATGCAATGAAGTATGATAAAGTACGGAGAAATGAGTACAGAAATTATAAAGTGATGTGTTCTTCCCAGAGTGGGAGGGTAGAAGTGTTAGAGAAAGTTCCCAAGAGCACCGGATTCATGAAAAGGGTTTTGAAAGAGCAAAGGAGATCCCCAGGAAGATACGTGGAAGAAGGGCATCAGAGGAAAAGCATCCATCTCAGTCAAAAACATGTAGGATGGAAACATCCCGTGTACTATGGGATCTGCAATGTGATGGAAGTGCAAAGGAAGCAAGGAAGGAATGAGGCTAGAGAGAGGTTTAGACTGATGAATGGCAGACCTGTTATAGGCAACTGGGGGACAATGGAAGGAATTCCATCAGGGAACCACACGCATCTGGAAGCAGCTAGGAGGACAGACTTGAGAAACTCAAAATTGGAAACAAAAGGAGCCATTAGGTGGGATGACAACCTCACACGAGGGTCTAAATGTAGGGTCTGTGGAGGTGGGAGATACTCGATGTAAGGACTATCAAGGAGCCGAGATTGAAAATTTCAGTGGTTTAATAAATCTGTGAATTAACCTAGTACGCTGCCAATGAAAGCGATCGAGGAGACTCAGGGAGGTGGAAAAGAACTAGGAGAACACAGTGTCATGAAAGTCAACAGAGGAGACCAATGTAAATGGAGATGGTGCCAACAGTGTGGAATGTAATGGGAAAATCAAGTAAGTTAAGGGTAGAAATGTGTTTATGCGGTCTCAAAATGGCATTCATCCCACCATCACTTACTTTCAGAAGCTCCTGATTTTCACCTCACCCTATAGGATAGCACCCAGATTCCCACGGAGGGGCCTGTGAACAGAACTTGCTCCAGCAGGGCGCATCCCTCTATAGGGGATCCTCTGCTTCAGCCTCTGCTTAAAATCTACCTCAGGAAGCTTTGAATATATGGGGCATCACGGGCTTCACCTTAGCATCTGAGCTCCTTGCATAGCCAAGGCTGGTTAGGCCTGGACCTCTCTAGTAGGGCACCTCCTAGTGCTTGCAACTGAGAATCACATAAGCACTGGCAAAATCTGGACCATCTTCTGAGGGTTTCAGTCAATCCCACAGAGCAGCTCTTGGGACTCCTAAAGGTCACAAGACACGCAGAGTGGGTCACCAGTGATCCTGAGGAAGCGAGTCTCAGACTAGCCACCCTCCTTGGATCAGTCAGAGACCCACGCATCTACAACAGGATCAACTCGAATGTCTACAACTTCTGAGCCCCAGGCCCAAGAAATATTTAGAGTGTGGATTGGCAGAAAGCAACCATCTCAGGATTACAGCCCAGGGAGAGCTGAATACCCCTTTGCAACAGAAAATTTTGAGAAGATCCTCTAAGAAAAACCAGGCCACCAGACTCAACCAAACTGCTTCTTCCCAAACTAGCTCAACAACGAAGAATCCCCAGCTTGATGTCAGATTTGAACACACCACCCCATGATACATACTTCCTGACCTAAGGGCCAAAAAATCTCATAACTTTACCAACTAATTTTGTGGGATTTTTTCTTCTTTTTCATTTCTTCATTTTTTTTTCTTTATTATTTTCTCTATTTTTTTTAAATGGGAATCTGGCTAGAATATAATATTTTTAAATTTTTAACATTACTGTGGGTTTTTTGGGGGTTTTTTTCTTCTTTTTCCTCTGTTCCTTTCTTGTCTTATAAATAATACTGAATTTTGGTGTAGGCGGATGTAAATACCTTTCTGTGTGTATGTATTGGTGATTGGCTCTTATTTCTTTAGGTCTTATTGAACCCTAATGCTAACTTCTTCCTCCACTGTACTCTGGTAATCCCTAAATATAAGCATCTTTCTCTCATTCTCACCCCAAATCTTTACCCTACCTGCACCTCAGTTCTATGTTTTCCTTAGTCCTAATAGAATAACCTACTCCCCCCTAATCCCTAGTTCCCCTATACTCTAACAGTTATGATTTTATACCTCCCCAATTTACTTCCTTGAATTCCTAGTCAATTCTCCCCAATTTCAGAGAGACCCTAATACCTGAAGAAATCGACATGCTTCAAAACAGCTACTTGCTTGGTATCAAACTACACAGTGAGAGTCCTCTCAAAGAAAGCTGCTACTGTTGGTGCTAATCATCAGCTCATCTGTTTTAGTTGAAACGGACTAGTATTTGCACCTATAGCCTCTCAAATTCTCACAGAATTGTCTGGCATCTTTAGGTCTACAATGACCAAATAGCTCCTCTTCACAACAAAGCAAAGCCATAAAAAGCTCCAATTTCTCCAACAAGAGTAATAATGCTGAAATAAAAGACAAGCTCTGACTCAGAAAATGAGGAAAAAGGGAAATAACTCTCCTCAAACCCAGAGCTCTCCACCCAAGGATCCCATAGCCGGGGCCCTAAATGAAAACCAAAGACATTGTATCAGCATTATGATTAGTAATGCAATCAAAGAGTTGAGAGAGGAAATAAGGAAAGAGATCAAAGAGCAATTTCAAGAAATGAGAGACAAATTCTACAGAGAAATTAAGGATCAATTCCAGGAGATGAAAGATCAGCTGTACAAGGATGTTGACATTCTGAAAAGAGATGTAGCAGAGCTATCAGGATTGAAAAACACAGTTAACCAATTCAAATCTTCACTGGAAGACACCAACACCAGAGTAAACTCCACTGAAAATAGAACTTCAGCACTTGAAGAACGAGTATGGGACAATGAGGATCGCCTAAACAATGTAGAAATCAAAGAAGAAAAACAAGATAAACCGCTTATTTTACATAATCAGAACTTCCAAGTAATATTTGATGAGATGAGGTGTAATAATCTGAGAATCATTGGCCTGGAGGAAAACTCCAAACAGCAAACAAGGGGATTCAGGAACATTTTAAGCGAAATCATAAGTGAGAACTTCCCTCATTTTGCTATTGATCTGGAATACCATGTCCAAGATGCTTATACAACACCAAATAGACCTAATCAGTGGAGAAACTCACCAAGACATATCATTTACAAATTGAATAACAGAGAAATTAAAGAGAATTCTAAAAGCTGCTAGAGGAAAGCCCCAAATCACATTCAGAGGCAAACCAATTCGGATCACTATGGATTTTTCAGAACAAACAATGAAGGCCAGAAGAGCTTGGAAAAATATCTTTCAAGTGTTACAAAATAACAACTTTCAACCAAAGATAATATATCCGGCAAAACTCAGCTTCAAATGTGAAGGGGAAATTAAATACTTCAACGACAAACTCATGCTTGCAAGATATGTGAACATAAATCCCGCTCTACAGAACATACTCAAAGATGTTCTACATTTAGAAGATAATGCCAGTGATATGCAAAATCCTTAAACAAGGGCGAGTCAATAATCATACTATACAAAAACTGACTTTCAAGATGACTCAAAACTCTGTAATAGACACAAAGTCTGTGAATCAGCCTCCCCTATCTATTCTATCCTTGAATGTGAATGGTCTCAATGCCCCAATTCAAAGACACAGACTGACCCACTGGATCAAAAAACAAAATCCAATACTATGTTGCCTGCAAGAGACACATTTGACACTCAAAAATAGACACAGGCTGAAAGTGAAAGGATGGCAAAATGTCTACCAGGCCTGTAGCCCAAAAAAGTAAGCTGGTGTAGCAATTCTAATTTCTGACAAAATTAATTTCCAACTAAAACTAGTCAGAAAGGACAAAGAGGGACA